>JAPFBE010000058.1:153136-302309 GCA_034336665.1 Luscinia megarhynchos
CCAGCAAACATACGGTTTTGTCAGCCCCCTTCTAGTCAAAGCATTTCTCGATGCTCGATTCCTAACTCTCAGTTTCTCTGTCTCCCCTGCAGGCTCAGGGGGTGCTGCCCCCTCCCCAAGAGCCGCTGCTGCGGCGTCCGTGGGGCACAGGGGGTGGCAAAGCAAGGTCCGGGATGCGAGCGGGGGAGCAGCGGGAGGAAGAGGAGGAGAGAGGAAGGGGAGGAGCAGGAGCAGGAGGAGCAGGGAGAGGAGCAGCAGCCGCAGGCGGAGGATCGCGGTGTTCCAGGGCGAGCCCGCTGAGCCCGCAGCTCCGCTGGTCCCGGCAGCATCGCATTCCTGCATCCCGCGGGTGAGCGCGGAGGGGAAGCTCGCCCCGGGGCGATCGCGGCAGCTCCAGCACGGTTGGTTGGGTTTTTGTGTTTTGGGGGATGGGGGGTGGTGTTTGTGCCTCGCAGATTCGGGAATCGAGTCCCAAATATATTTGGATGTCCCTGGGAGAGGTATTGTTTTGTTGATATGAGGAGGGGGTGGTTTTGCTCTTGCAGGAATACAAAGCTAAGCCGTAAATGCCCCTTGGGAGGATTTGGAGGGGCCCACGTGGCGATCACCCCGTCCTGGCGGAGCGGGACATCGGTTTTGGGGATCCCCGGGAGAGGCGTGGGATGAAAGGTGGGAGCCCCGGCGTGGGGAGAGGGGCGACAGCAGAGCTGGGGGACCCCCGGCAGCCTGGAGGGGAGGTGGAGCCAAAAGATGAGTGGGGTCCGGGCCCCCCGAGCCTGGAAGGGCTGGCGGGGAGCGGGGGAAGGCCTGCGTGCCTGGAGTGGGGGGAGCTGAGTCAGGGCAGGATGAGCCCTGGGATCCCCGGAACGCCCTCAGCGTGCCTGAGCAGGAGCCGGGAGAGTGGGGATCTCCAAGAGCCATGGGATCCCCTAGCAGCTCTAAAAACAGGTATCTCCCGTAATCCCAAAGTGCAGACAGTGCAAACAGGGAACTCCTGGGAGAGTGTTTTTGGGCTCCTTCGTGATTTTTGGAGCTCTTTATAGACACCAGGCACCCGGGGAATTCTTGAGTTGCAGTCGGAGAGCAGGACTTTCAAGGCCAATGCATTCACGTCTTGTTTTTCCCTAAACCAGGATTTTCCATTCCCAAGTCTTACCCAGATGGAGGAGAAGGCTGTGAGGAAGAGGAAGATGTCCCGGGACAGCCAGGCAGGTGATAAGGAAGTCACTGCCCCTTTTCCCCTCTGTCCTGCTGGGGATGGACTGCGGGGATCTCCTTCTCCTTCCCTCTGGCTTGAAGGCAAATCCCATCCGCTCCTTGTCCTTCCTGCCCCGGACAAGGAGCTGAGGACGGAGACCATGGAGGACAAATCCCCACAGCAGAACCTCGTGGAAGAGGCTGTTTGGAGCGGCTCCACAGCACAGGAATCCAACAGGGAGAAAAAGCCGCAGAGATCCCGCACAAGGAGGGGCTGCAAACGCAGATCATGGGGATCCGAGGAAGAAAGACTAGGCCTGGACTGGGCAGGCAGCCAGAGATCTGGCCAGAGCTCTGAGCTGAGGGTCCATGAGCAGCTTCATGATGGCAAGAAGCCCCTCCAGTGTTTGGAATGTGGGAAGAGTTTCCACAGGAGCTTCAGCCTGGTCCGGCATCAGATGATCCACACTGGGGAACGGCCCTACGAGTGTGGGGAATGTGGGAAGGGCTTCAGAAACACCTCCGACCTGATCCGCCACCTGACAGTGCACACTGGGGAACGGCCCTACGAGTGTGGGGAATGTGGGAAGGGATTCAGCTGCAGCTCCAACCTGATCATCCACCAGAGGATCCACACTGGGGAACGGCCCTACGAGTGTGGGGAATGTGGGAAGAGCTTCAACCAGAGCTCCCACCTGATCTGCCACCAGAGACTCCACACTGGGGAACAGCCCTATGAGTGTGGGGAATGTGGGGAGAGCTTCATTCTGAGCTCCAGTTTGCTCTACCACCAGATGATCCACACTGGGGAACGGCCCTACGAGTGTGCCGAATGTGGGAAGGGCTTCAGGACGCGCTCCCACCTCACCCGCCACCAGAGGATCCACACTGGGGAACGGCCCTACAAATGTGGGGAATGTGGGAAGAGCTTCAGCCTGAGCTCCAGTTTGATCCACCACCAGATGATCCACACTGGGGTACGACCCTATGTGTGTGGGGAATGTGGGAAGAGCTTCCGTGACAGCTCTGGCCTGATCATGCACCAGGCAATGCACGCTGGGGAATGCCCCTACAAGTGCTCAGTATGTGGGAAGCGCTTTAGCCAGAGATTCAACCTGATTGTCCACCAGAGGGTCCACACCGGGGAGAAGCCCTATGAGTGTCCTGAGTGTGGGAAGAGGTTTCAGAGGAGATGCAGTCTGCTCAAGCATCAGCAGATTCACACACAAGAGAGGCTCCCTTCCACTGCCCTTACTGTGGGAAGGGCTTTAAGAAAAAACTCCACCCTCGTCACCCACCAGCGGATGCACACTGGGGAGAGGCCCTAACAGTGCCCCAGTGTGGGAAGAGCTTCTCCCAGGACTCTGCCGTGACCTGACACCAATGGGGGGCACCTGTAAGGGAAGCCCTGTGAGTGCCCTGCATGCAGGGAAGAGCTTTGTGCTGCTCCAGCTCCATCCCTACTGGAGGACCCCGTTGGATGCTCCCCAATGACCCTCGTTGGGCAGAGCCTTGATGATCCATGGTCCTGGTGATCAATGTTGGGAATGCACCTGGCTGGTGGTCTCCATATCTTCCTGGCTCTCCATGGGCACCTGGACTCATCAGGCCAAAACTCCATTGGGTTGCAGACTGACATCAGGAATTCATTTGGGACAGCGGATTTTACTTTTGACCACAAAAAATTTTGCCATTTGCATCCAATTATTTCTTCTGGCAGTGTCAAGGAATACTGGATGGCCCTTGAGGTCTTTACCAACTGCCACGTTGTGACTTGGGTTTGCCAACCTTAATATATTTAATTTCTTTTAGAGACAGGACCCAGGAGTAGAGACAAGGCAGGCTCAAAACTTAAAAAGGTACAAGAAGAAATTTATTAATAATACAAAAAGAAGATATAGCATTCAGGATAAAATTCCTAGATTGTTCCCTCCTTCCCTTCATTCTACATTTCTTACCAACATACATACAGAGAGAACACTTCAGTCAGTTATACACTCAAATAATTAGTTCAGTTTACTTCAGAGAGAAAAGTCCCTTTTCTGGTTATGGCTTAGGGGGTGTCTTCACCTTCACAGTCTGCGTCCATCCTAGACCCACAGAACTATGAATTTTCCTCTCATTTACACAGTCCTTCTAGAGCCGTGTTATGGGTTACGATGCACACATAGGGTACCCCCTCTAAAGGCAGGCTACTAAAAAAAAACCAGAATTCTCTTCATCTGCTTTTCTATCAAATGTCTCTGTTCATATTCCAGTTCCAGAACAGAGACCCCCATTCCCTCGTGGCAAAGGATTCTTTTCTCAAATATTTCAACCCCCCATGTATTTTCCACAGTTTAAAGGAACTTTAGTAAGTCACAATCCCCACAGCCCACAAAAAAGGTTTTCAGCTACTTGCATCTTTTCAATCTCTTCCCACCAGGAACTTTGTCTTCATCCCGCTGACTTCCGT
Source organism: Luscinia megarhynchos (assembly GCA_034336665.1). Lineage (NCBI taxonomy): Eukaryota > Metazoa > Chordata > Aves > Passeriformes > Muscicapidae > Luscinia > Luscinia megarhynchos. The sequence continues at coordinate 156,789 of JAPFBE010000058.1, forward strand.
AGTCTCCATGCTTCATTTCTTCTCATTCAGGGGAATTCAGGAGGTCCAGGATTCCATCCAGGCATAAAGAAGTTACAATTGTATCCAGATGACAAAGAAACAAAAGTGGGCAGCTGGAGTTCTTCTCTGCCACGTGGAAAGGCAGCCGAGCCCAGCCGGCAGGGCCGGGGCCATGTGGCCGGCACTGGAGCCATGCGGCCGGCGCTGGGGCCATGCGGCCGGTGCTGGGGCCATGCGGAGCCCGGGGGCCCCCCAAGCCAGGGGCTCCCCGCAGAGCCGGTCCCCGTACGGGCCGGGCTGGGCTTCCTCCCACCGAGCCCGGGGCCAGGGTTCCGAGCCGGGCCTCCCGCAGAGCCGGGGTGCCGGGCCGGACCCCAGACCGAGCCCGGAGCCGGGCCGGAGCCCCCAGCTGGACCTCCCACCCCTACGGAGGCCAGGAACCCAAAGAGCAGAATCAACTCGATGCAATTGTGATTTGTGAAAGCGAAATAACTTTTTCATTGGTTTCCCGAGCTGTCCATCACCAAATCAGCTCTCTGATTGGTGCCAGCAGCTCACAGGGGAAGCTCCCAGAGATGGGAGAGTGCCTCCCACTCCCCACCTCATGGAGCCATCCCTGAGGTGAAACCACCCATCCCCCACACCACGTGAAACCAACACACCAACCTAAACCATTCCATGATTCTGTCTGGCACAGAGGCATCTTCCACAGCCAAACAGTGATGGACGGGGGCAGAAAACCAAGATTTTGGAGACAATGGAATGGAAAGGCCTCTAAAAAAGGTTCTTTCACTCACCCAAGCCCATGCATACTCAGTCATCCTTTTATTTTGGCCTTGATTTTCTTTCATTTTTCTTCATTTCTTCACCCAACATTATGGTAACCATAAAGACCTTGAACTAAGACATGGATGGGGATATTGTGGGATGTGGGTGGGGACATGGTGGGGACTGGGACATGGATATGGATATGGACATGGACATGGACATGGATATGGATATGGACATGGACATGGACATGGATATGGATATGGGTGTGGGTACGGATATGGATATGGATATGGATATGGATATGGATATGGATATGGATATGGATATGGATATGGATATGGATATGGATATGGATATGGATATGGATATGGATATGGATATGGGTGTGGACAGGCCTGTGGATGGAGATATTGGGCATGGAGAGTCACAGACACAGATGGTGACATAGAGGTGTATCCCATGGATGTGGACATGGGGGACATGGGATGGCCTTTATCACAATGGGAAAAACGCGGTTCACTTTCCCGGTAAATTTTAAACAGTTTAATAAAGGACAATGAGAGACAAAGAATAAAGCAAAAGTTGTAACGGCCGGGTGCTTGACATTGAGCCAAGAGCACACACTAACTCAGAAAACACTTCGGTAAATGCATCAAGCTGTTGCATTTTCATAAACCTTCATGCATTATTCAAAACCACCCCCCAACCTGTAAATCAATTTTTTTTTCTATTTTTATCTTTTTCTCTCTCCTTGTGGCTCCTTGTCAGCGAACTCCATGATAATGGAAATCAATTAATTCCTCCCCTGGAGATCTCTTGTCACCGCTGTCTTCATCCAGATAGAATAATCCAAGTTTGTGAAGAATGTCCTGATTATCCTTTTACCATTCTCTGAGTTAGTTACATGAACAAAAGCTTTACATCACTATGTTATAGTTCAAGAAAAATAGATATTTATCACACTATTATTTCTAAGTTTTGTTAATAGCAGAACAAAAAGAAACTATATTCTCAAAGCATTATACATATAGCATTCATTTTAATATTTGCGAAAAGCCAATAATGTAATATGTACTTATAACACTATGGGACATGGAGACACCCTGTGGGACACGGGGACATCCCACGGGACACAGGGACATCCGACAGGACAGGGCCCCGGGACCTCGGGGACTTTGGTCCCACCGGGGGTGAGGAGCAGGGGGCACACAAGGGAGGGGCAGGGACACGTGGAAGGGAGCAGAGACACACGGGGGCGAGAGGGATGGGGAGACTCGGAGGGGACAGGGACATGTGCAGAGGGACAGGGGCACACGGGTGGGGGACAGTGAGACACTGGGGGGGACATGGAAGGGGGGACAGGGACACACGCAGGGAGACGGGGACACACGGGGGGAGGGCGGGGACACGATGCCACCGGGACATGTGAGAGCACGCTGCCATCAGGACGCGCGCTGGGACAAAAGCCAGATGCGGTGACACCCAGCGCGGGGCTACCACGTGACCTGTGGGCGACACCGCCCCGCCCGACCCTTGTCCTGTGCCCAGCCTGTCCCCAGGAGTGGCTCCATGGCAGTGGCCGCCGCGCTGCGTTCCCTGGCTGCGGTGGCCCAGGGCACCTTCGTGGTGGCCCTGCTGCTGCGGTGGCTCTGGGATGCACTGCTGTTACCCGATTCCGCGCCACTTGTCGCCAGCTGAACAAGTTCCCTACCCTGCCCTGGCGCAATTGGTTGCTGGGACACGCTGGCGTGGTGAGAGGGCAGGGGGTGACACCTGCGGGGGTACATACGGAATGACTTGGCTGGTGGCACTTGGAAGGTCAGTGAGGACGGGGTGGTGGCACCGGCAAAGGGACATTGAGGACAGAGTGGTGGCACCTCCAAGGGGCAATGGGGACAGACATACATGTCCCCAAGGCTGGCAGTGCCCTGAGGGCACATATGTGCCCAAGCCTTTGTGTGCACCCAATGACACACATGTCCCCTGTTGTCCCCAGGGCCAGAGCACAGAGCAGGGCCTGCAGCAGGTGGACTCCCTGGTGGCCCAGTACCCTCATGGCTGCCTCTGGTGGGGACTTCCCTGGCTGCCCATCCTGCATCTCTTCCACTCCCAGCACCCTTCGGCCACTCCTCAGTGCCTCAGGTAGGACTCGGGTCACCAGATGGGTCCCCAGGGCCACCCATGTGTGTCACTGCACCTGGCACAGAGAACTGGCAGTGCCCAGGCAGTGGCCACCAACCCAACCCCGCAGGTCACCAGAGGTGTCACCATGGCCAGGCCAAATGCCACGCCAGAGTGGCCACCAACCTGCTCTTGAGGTTTCCTAAGGCCAGTCAAAGGTGTCACCGTGTCCAGCCTCTGGTTGTCCCCCAACCTCCATGCTTTGTTGGCCATGGGTGCTGGGAGAGGGTCCCCACTGTGGGTTAAGGGGTGTAGACAGGGTGCCTCATCCCAGTGTCCCCACCCAGGGAACCCCAGTGTGCCCACCCAGTGAATCCCTGCCCACCCCGTCCTTGTGTGTTGCAGCTTTCGTGGCCCCCAAGGATAAAACTTTCTACGGCTTCCTCAATGCCTGGCTTGGTAAGTGGAGCTGGTTGGATGGGGACAGCACGTCTGGGTGTCACATGGGTGAGGACAGCACCCCTGGGTGTCACGTGGGTAGAGACAGCAGCGCTGGGTGTCACACGGGTGGGGACAGCAGCGCTGGGTGCCCCCGCTGGATCCAGGTGTCACAGGGGAGGACACAGCAAGTTTTGGGGACAGAACCCTTGGGCACCCGCAATGGATGTGGGTGTGTCACAAGGACAGTGGGGGACAGGGACACCCCCAGGGTGTCCTGGGCCGACCCCGCTGTTCCCCCCTTAGGGGAGGGGCTGCTGCTGAGCAGCGGGCAGCGCTGGGCGCGGCACCGGCGGCTCCTGACTCCCGCCTTCCACGGGGATGTTCTCCGGGCTTACCTGGGAATCTTCAACCAGAGCACCTGCGTGCTGCTCGTGAGAGATCCAAGAGTCCCCACTGCACCCCAATCAGAAGTGCTGCACCCTACATCCTGACTTCTGCCCCTAACTCTGACCTGCATCCCAAACCCTAAGTCCTACACCCAAAATTCTGTCCTGCACCCACTGCTGCACCCCGAGTCCTGTTCTGCACCCTAAATCGTGCTGCACCCAAAATCCTGACTTGCACCCCAAATCCTGACCTGCACTCCAAACTCTTACCCGCATCCCAAACTCTGAGTCCTGCACACAAAATTCTGTCCTGCATCCGCTGCTGCACCCTGAGTCCTGTTCTGAACCCCAAATCCCATCCCACAAATCTGCCCCCAAACCCAACTCCACCCCTCGTTCATCATCACATCCCTGTCCCACACCCCCACCCCAATTCTTGCCCCTCTCCCACCCTGTCCCACCCCCCAATTTATGCCATGCCCCCGTCCCCTGTCCCTGTTCCCTCCCTGACCCTGTCCATCCCCCCAGGCCAAGTGGGGGGCAGCAGCAGCGGCAGCTGCCAGGGGGGGCACTGGAGATGGAGGTGCTGCAGCCCCTGAGCCTCCTCACCCTGGACACGCTCCAGAAGTGCATCTTCAGCCACAAAAGCCACTGCCAGGAGTGAGTGCCACCTGTCCCACTGGCCATCCTGGGGGCCACAGTGACCCCACCATTGTCCCTGCTGGCCATCCTGACGGCTGTGGTGACCCCACCATCGTTCCTGTTCGCCATCTGGTGTCTGTGATGACTGCACAAGCCCCACCATAGTCCCCACTGGCCATCCTGTGGGCCATGTGACCCTGCCATTGTCCCCATTCGCCATTCTGGGGGCTATGGTGACCCTGCATGGTCCCTGTTGGCCATGCTGGTGGCCCCAATGGTCCTGCCATGGTCTCTGCTGGCCATGCTGGTGGCCACAGTGTCCCTCAGTGTCCCCGGTTCCCGCAGGCGGCCCAGTGAGTACATCCAGGCCATCCTGGAGCTGAACTCGTTGGTGGTCCGGCGCCAGCTCCGGCCACTTCTCCACCCATGGTGGCTGTACAGGCTCTCCTCTGATGGCCGGCGCTTCGCCTGCGCCTGCTCCACCGTCCACGCCTTCACCGCTGACGTGGTGCAGCGCCGGCGCCGCGCACTCGCCCGCCTGGGCCACCAGGCCTGGCTGGATGGCCACCGGGGACGCAGCATGGACTTCATCGACCTCCTGCTGCTCACCAAGGTGGGCGTGGGGTGGTGGCCAGGGGCACATGGAGGTGGTTGAGAGGGTGGTGGTGGGCCATGGGGAGATGATGGTGGCCATAGGGTGGTGGCCATGGGGGATGGAGGTGGTTGAGAGGGTGGTGGTGGCCATGGTAAGATGATGGTGGCCATAGAGTGGTGGCCATGGGGGATGGTGGTGAAGGGGATGGTGATGGCCATGGAAGGATTGGCCATGGACTGATGGCCGCAAGGGAACAGTGGTGGCCATGGGCAGCATTGACCATAGAGCTGGTCGCCAGTGGGATGGTGGTGCCTGTAGGGTGGTGGCCATGGATGGGATTTGGCCATAGACCAGTGGCCCCAGGTGGCCCATAGCTCACCTTGCCCCCGCCGCAGGACGAGGATGGCCACACCCTGTCGGACGAGGACATCGCGGCCGAGGCTGACACCTTCATGTTTGAGGGTGAGCACGAGCTCCCAGGTGCCACTGGGGCAGAGCCACTCCAGAGTCCCCTCACTCATCCGATGTCCCCACAGGCCACGACACCACGGCCAGTGGCCTGGCATGGCTCTTCTATAACCTGGCTGGCCACCCTGAGCACCAGGAGTGGTGCCGCTGAGAAGTCCAGGAGCTCCTGGCTGGCCAGGACACTGCAGACATTGAATGATGAGATGTCCCCAGGGCCACCCCTGGCCATGAGGCCGGGAAACATGGTGTCACTCCTGCTTGTCCCCAGGGAGGACCTGTCCCAGCTGCCCTTCACCACCATGCGCATCAAGGAGAGCCTGCGGCTGCACCCCCCTGTCACTGCCATGTCCCGGCGCTGCACCGAGGACGTCCCCCTGCGTGACGGCCGTGTCATCCCCAAGGGTATGGCGTGGCCAGGGTGTCCCCAGTGTCACCACCCACTGCTGTCACCTGCTGTCCCTAAAGTGGCCATTCCATCCCACCAGGGGTTATCTGCCTGATGAGTATCTATGGGACCCACCACAACCCAGAGCTCTGGCCCGAGCCTGAGGTAGTGCCACCCCACGAGGTGTCCCTGTCACCATGGTGGTGACAGCTGTGTCCTCACAGTGTCACTGTCACCCCAGGTGTTCAATCCCCTGAGGTTCAGCCCAGAGAACAGCAAGGGATGGTCCCCGTCATCCTTCATCCTCTTCTCTGCTGGCCCCAGGTACGTGGTGGGGTGGGGACAGGAGCGTCCCCAAGTGCCACCCCTATCCCTGGCTGGGCTTACAGTGGGGTGACAGTGACAATGGGGATGTGGTGGCAGGAACTGCATTGGGCAGAGCTTTGCCATGGCTGAGATGAAGGTGGTGGTGGCACTGACACTGTCCCGGTTCGTGCTGCGGAGGGACACAGCGCGGCAACTCCCCACGCCGCAAGCCCGAGCTGATCCTTGAGCTGAGGACGGGCTCTGGCTGCTGCTGGAGGCACTGGAGGGAGTGGCCTGAGGGACATGGGTCACCAGAACATGGGGACATCCTGCCAGGCAGGTGTCACACCCAAAGGAGGAGCGGAGAATCAACGGTAGCGTGAAGGGGACAGCATCGTGGTGGTGGTGGGGATGTTTTGTCCTTGGTCATGGCACACCTAATGGCGTGGATGTGTCCACCCAGGGACTTGTCCCCTAGGCCACTTGTCACCATCCATGGCCACATTCCTCCATGTCACCATCCATGGCCACAATCCCCCATGTCACCATCTATGTCTGTGACCCTCCCAAGCCTGATATCTCCATCCACAGCCCTGCCCATATCCATATCCAAGTCCATGTCCATGTCCATATCCATGTCCCAGTCCACATCACATCCCCACCCACGTCCCACAATGCCCCCATCCACATCTTAGTTCAAGGTCTTTATTTTTACCCCAATGTTGGGTGAAGGGCCGAAGAAAAATGAAAGAAAACCAAGGCCAAAAGAAAACTATTTACCTGTCCATGCTGGCTGAGTATGCATGGGCTTGGGTGGGTAGAAAGAACCTTTTTTAGAGGCCTTTCCACTCCAAAATCTTGGTTTTCTGCCCCAGTCCATCACCATATGGCTGTGGAAGATGCCTCTGCGCCAGATAGAATCATGGAATGGTTTAGGTTGGTAAAGACCTCAAGGGCCATCCAGTATTCCTTAACACTGCCAGAAGAAATAATTGGATGCAAATGGCAAAATTTTTTGTGGTCAAAAGTAAAATCTGCTGTCCCAAATGTATTCCTGATGTCAGTCTGCATCCCAATGGAGTTTTGGCCTGCTGAGTCCAGGTGCCCACAGAGAGCCAGGAAGACGTGGAGACCATCAGCCAGGTATGTTCTCAACATGGATCACCAGGACCATGGATCACCAAGGCTCTGCCATACGAGGGTCATTGGGGAGCATCCATCGGGGTCCTCCAGTGGGGATGGAGCTTGAGCATCGCACGAAGCTCTTCCTGCACGCGGGGCATTCACAGGGCTTCCCTTACAAGTGCCCCTGTTGGTGTCAGGTCACGGCAGAGTCCTGGCAGAAGCTCTTCCCACACTGGGGCACTGTTAGGGCCTCTCCCCAGTGTGCATCCGCTGGTGGGTGACGAGGGTGGAGTTTTTCTTAAAGCCCTTCCCACAGTAAGGGCAGTGGAAAGGCCTCTCTTGTGTGTGAATCTGCTGATGCTTGAGCAAACTGGATCTCCCCTGAAACCTCTTCCCACATTCAGGACACTCATAGGGCTTCTCCCTGGTATGTATCCGTTGGTGAACAACCAGGTTGGAGTTAAGGGTGAAGCTCTTCCCACACTCAGGACACTCATAGGGCTTCTCCCCGGTGTGGATCCTCTGGTGGACAATCAGGTTGGATCTCTGGCTGAAGCATTTCCCACATTCTGAGCACTTGTAGGGGCATTCCCCAGCGTGCATTGCCTGGTGCATGATCAGGCCTGAGCTGTCACGGAAGCTCTTCCCACATTCCCCACAAACATAGGGTCGTACCCCAGTGTGGATCATCTGGTGGCGGGTGAGGTGGGAACTCTTCCTGAACCCCATCCCACATTCCCCACATTTGTAGGGCCGTTCCCCGGTGTGGATCATCTGGTGGCGGGACAAACTGGAGCTCAATCTGAAGCTCTTCCCACATTCCCCACACTCGTAGGGCCGTTCCCCAGTGTGGATCCTCTGGTGGACGATCAGATGGGAGCTGACGCTGAATCTCTTCCCACATTCCCCACACTCGTAGGGCTGTTCCCCAGTGTGCACCGTCTGGTGGCGGATCAGGTCAGAGGTGTCTCTGAATCCCTTCCCACATTTCCCACACTTGTAGGGCCGTTCCCCGGTGTGGATCATCTGGTGGCGGTTGAGGTGGGAGCTTGTGCGGAAACTCTTCCCACATTCCAAGCACTGGAGGGGCTTCTTGCAATCATGAAGCTGCTCACAGACCACCAGCTCAGAGCTCTGGCCAGATCTCTGGCTGCTTTCCTGGCACAGGCTGCCTTTTTCCACATGAGAACATCCTGGGCTGGGTTTTGCGCCCCTCCTCATGTGGGATCTCTGGGGCTTTTCTTCCCCATTGGACTTCTGCATTGTGGAGCCGGTCCAAACAGCCTCTTCCATGATTTTCTGCTGCGGCAACTTCCTCTTCCTCACACCCTTTTCCTCCATCTGGATAAGACCTGGAAAAGGGAAATCCCGGTTTAGGGAAAAACAAGACGTGAGTGCAGTGGCTTTGAATGTTCCGCTGTCCAGGTCCACCACGAGAAGTCACTGAGTATCTGCTGCCCATAAAAACCTCCAAAAATCAAGAAGGCATCCAAAAACACTCTTCCAGGAGATCCCTGTTTGCACTGTCCTCACTTTGAGGTTATGGGGGGCCCTGTTCTCAGAGCTGCTGGAGGGCCCATGGATTTGGGGGATCTCCCCTCTCCCGGGTCCTGCTCAGGCATGCTGAGGGTCTTTGGGGTCCCAGGGCTCATCCTGCCCTCATTCTGACTCGGCTCCCCCCACTCCAGGCACTCAGACCTTCTCCTGCTCCCCATAAACACTTCCGGACTCGGGGGGCCCGGACCCCACTCATCTTCCGGCTCCACCTCCCCTCCAGGCTGCCGGGGGTCCCCCAGCTCTGCTGTCGCCCCTCTCCCCACGCCGGGGCTCCCGCCTTTCATCCTACGCCTCTCCCAGGGATCCCCAAAACTGCTGTCCCGCCCCGCCGGGACGGGCGATCGCCACGTGGGCCCCTCCAAATCCTCCCAAGGGGCATTTACGGCTCAGCTTTGGATTCCTGCAAGAGCCAAAACCACCTCCTGCTCATAACAACAAAACAATACCTCTCCCAGGGACATCCAAATATATTTGGGACTCGATTCCCGAATCTGCGAGGCACAAACACCACCCCCCATCCCCCAAAACACAAAAACCCAACCAACCGTGCCGGAGCTGCCGCGATCGCCCCGGGGCGAGCTTCCCCTCCGCGCTCACCCGCGGGATGCAGGAATGCGATGCTGCCGGGGCCAGCGGAGCTGCGGGCTCAGCGGGCTCGCCCTGGAGCACCGCGATCCTCCGCCTGCGGCTGCTGCTCCTCTCCCTGCTCCTCCTGCTCCTGCTCCTCCTCTTCCTCTCTCCTCCCCTTCCTCTCTCCTCCCCTTCCTCTCTCCTCCTCTTCCTCCCGCTGCTCCCCCGCTCGCATCCCGGACCCCGCTTTGCCACCCCCTGTGCCCCACGGACGCCGCAGCAGCGGCTCTTGGGGAGGGGGCAGCACCCCCTGAGCCTGCAGGGGAGACAGAGAACCTGAGAGTTAGGAATCGAGCATCGAGAAATGCTTTGACTAGAAGGGGGCTGACAAAACCGTATGTTTGCTGGAATTTACGGTGCTTACAAGAACAGGGGGAGAGCAAGGCTACAGGATAAGAGAAAGAGCTGGAGTGGGCGAACAGGATGCAAGGACAAAGGCACCACAGGATAAGGGGGATTCTCCAGATCCCTGAACCCTGGACAACTGGTATCAAAGTCCGGAAGATGACCAAAGGATTAAAAAGATTATGTTTAAGGAGACAAGATGAAAAGTTCAACTAACAGGAAGACTGTTGTCTACATCCCAAGGAGCAGTGTGCAGCCGTAAATATGCGTTGAGATTATTTTAATATGAAGCGTGGACATGCAATGTATCTGTATTAGGTATATTGTGCAATCCTAGTTTGTAGAGAACAAAAAGAGAGGCGCCAAAGGTGTGCGTGTTTTTGGAGGAGCTATCCCCCTCAGCGCTGAATAAATACATACCTTCTCTTAGAACTTATTTTGTGCGTTATAGAGAGTTTTTCCGCGCTTCACAGGGATGGGCAGGGGGCTCGGGCCCCCCAGTGCAGATCCGTCCGAGCCGTGCCCCTCCCCCCGAGCCCAAATTCCGCTCCCGGGGGTCGCTGGATGCGAGGGGGTGGCGCAGGTAGGGTGGGAGTGGGGAGCGCTGGGCGCTGCGGCTCTGCCGCTGTTACAGATACATATTATGAGATTGGCTTCTCCCGAATATTCAGATAAATGCTGTATGTGTAGTGTTAAAATATTTTTAAAAATATAGTTTTCTTTAAAAGTACCATAGGCTAATGAAGTGTCTTCATAATAAATAAACTACCTACCCAATTAAATAACACTCATTAAAAACACCTACAGCTAATAAACCACTTACCAGCACCATCTCTAAAAGTTGAAAACCACAAATCAAATTAAAACTAATAAAAAAAATAAATTAAAACCACAATGAAAAAAACCACATGCTCTAAAAAACTTAACTAAGAAAATAACCATATAAAACAAATCCTAAAATATAAAAAATAATTTATAAAACAGTTTGAAAATACATAAGACCATAATATACAACAAGTAAATAAATTTTTAAAAATCTTAAAAAAAACAGGTTTACTCTTAATCAAATACCAAACACCCAACCACTATAACCTTTTACTTTATTATTTGTCTCTTATTTTCTTTTATTAAACCTTTTATAATCCACACAAAAAGAACACATTTTTCACGCCACTCTCTGGGGAGTCGCCACTGAGCAAATTGTTCAGTTTGGCCTCTGGTTGCGCTTGTGAAAGGTGCTGTGCTCTGTGGCTTTCCCCAGCAGCTGCCAAGTTCCAGCCTGAGCTCCTCCCTATTTCTTTTTTTCTCTTTCCTATTTCTCTACCTCACATTTCCAGTTCTATCAAATCCATATTCAATCAAATGTTGTGCTCCTATGGTCTCATTTGCACCTTCACTGGGCTTAAGGTGTCTCACCCTGCTGGGCCCCTTCTCACCACCATCATTCTGGAATTCTGTCAAGGCAGCTCTTTCCTTTTCTTTTTCCCTCTGCTTTGAGCTGGGAATGGGCTGGAAAATGTCCAGCATGTTATAAATCCATATTATAATATTTACTTTTTTACAAATATTAAAATGCATGCTGTATGTTTAATGTTAAAGTTACTTTCCTATAAAGATATAATTATTATTTCTGCTATTAAGTAAACTTAAATATAATTGTGAAATAGATGATATCGTAATGCTTGAGGGAATTGAATTGCCTGCTTGGTTATGATAATATCCAATGGACTGATGATGAAGCCCCCTGCTAGAATCAGCACCAACTATGGACCAAAGTCCAGGCTGGAGGTGAAAATAAGAATGGACTAAAACCACATACAAGAAATGTGCACACTCTAAAAAGGCAAACCCGAGGAGGAGCCGGGCTAAACAGTTCTTGGAACATATAAACTACTTTGGTGGAAACTGGGAGGGGTTGGCCAAGTATCCCAAGGCATATGATATAGATAATAGAGTAAGTGGAAACAAGTGCTATCCCAAGGCCACAGTATTGAGAAGTTTAAAATGCTATCAGTAATTGATGGATAACCAGGTAGAGAAGCACACCTCATAGAAAATTTGTAACTGCACTACAATTAAGTGCTAATGTTTGCCCCACAGGAGACGTCCTGGCCAGGGGGACTCATGAAAAACTGTAAATATTGTAGTGCTGATAATGAAACATCAGCCCATAATATAGGGAACTGTCCAATCACCAGGAATAAAGGCACAAAACGACACATCTGTGAGCTGCGAGGGTAAAAAGAATTGGACTGTATTTCAAGAGACTATGACAATGAGTTATACAAGCCAAATTTGGTCTTTGTTGAAGGAGGAAAGGCATTCATGGTGAACATGACAATCAGATACAAGCACTCTGACTCCTCCTTGAAAGTTGCTGCCAGTAAGAAGGTCAGGAAATATCAGTGCCTTCACAGACAAACTCAAGATCTTATAAATGCAGCAGACACTGAATTTGTGGGCTTTCCTATAGGAGCACAAGGAAAGTGGTGTGAGAAAAATTCTTCTGCTGTTGGCCCTAGGTCTCTCTAAGATGAGGCAAGAGAAGACTGCCTGAGCCCAGAGCATCCAGAGCGCTGCTCTCCTCTATTGGTATAGTACATACTTTTGTGGACAAAGCTCGATGGATTGTTTCCATTCACGAAACTAAAAAATAAGGCTGAATGGCATCGCTGGACAGTGGGTAGGACATGTTGGAACAATACAAATCTTCCAATCATGCCATGTGGGCCACTGCCCATATTTAGGATAAATTTAGCAATTTGGACCAGGTGAATGGGTCACCTAATCTTAACCTGGAAAAGAAACCTATAATCGTATATGTTTAACAAGAAGTCACGAATGATCACTTTTGGTTCCATCTTGTTAAGACTGTTCTCCAGAAAAATGACAGCAAGGTTGATTAAAGCATGTCCCCTCAACCCAAGGCAAAGAGGCTTTATAAGAGCAGCAGGATGCTCTGAAAATTTGATAGTCCTGAAACCAATAATTCAATCTGCCAGAAGAGAACACAGGCTGCTGGGTGTCATGTTCCTCTGGACATTGGCTAAGGCTTTTGACCACCAGCACTTTCTACATGCTCTGCAGCAAAGGAAAGTGGACTCCCATGTCACCTGCTTGGTGAGTAATATGTATGAGAACATACGTCTTCACATGAAAAGCTCTTCAGAAAACTAACATACCGAAAACATATACACCATCCCTAGACTAAGATACTTGACAGACCAAACGGATACAAAAGCAGGGCTCCTTGAATCCCCTGACCTCCAGATTTGATCAACTGTCAAGGAATAGCAATGTTTAACACCATGCACATGTGATGCCATTCTGCACTCCAGCATGAAGGATGGAGATCTGGGTATCCCAACATTGATGGGACTCAATCCAAGTATCCAGGCCCAAAGATTGCATAGACTTGCCCAATGTTTGGATGATGAATTAATGCTGTGGGGGAGGGATTTGGATTAAATTTGCGAGATGGTATTTTTTGTTTGGATTTGGATGTTTATTACTTTTTATTTCTATTATAGTTTTATCAAACTGTGAGTTTTACAGTACTTTAGGTTAATAAATAAAAAATTAAGACTTTTTTTTCTACAGGGATTTTTAGAATAAATTGTTTAATTAAGAAATGCCTAAATTATTTGTACTTTTAACTTAATAACTATTTGTGGCTTGTAACGTGGACTTTTTATTTAATTATAAAACATCACTTAGACTTATGAAGAAGAAGGCCAAAAGAAGGACAATGTTTTGTTCTAAAATTTTTACTTGTTTTATATATATATTACTCTATTCCAAAACTTGAAAATCTAAGTTCCAACACCTTAAGATCGTTCCTGAAAAAAGAATGCTTAGATCAAATATATAGGAAATTACGGATGAGAGCCAGAGGGGATCAAGAAAAGATCTTGTCAATATGGGAGCCTAACCTAAGACTAAACTGCTGGGCAATGCAGGTGATGACACAACACCAGAATGGGAAGTAGCTACTCTGAAAACTCAGTATTCACGACTGTGTAACTGGAGGAAACAGGAGTTTTGGTCCTCCCAAATTTCCCCTGCCCCAATAATGCAGTGACACATGGGGAGGGGACTGACTCAGGTACCTCATGATGAAGCAGAGACAAATCTGCAGCCCACGGAGGCCCAGAATGGAGCAGGGATTCACCTGCATCCTGTGCTGGATCCTACTCTGCAGTGGATCCATTCCCAAAGGAGGCCATGACCCAATAGGAAGGCTGTGATAAAGCAGGATCCTGCAGCACCTGTAGAACCCTGGAGAGAGGAGCTCACCTGGAGCAAATTCCTAGCTAATTAATGTTCAGTGGCATCCTTGGTTCCGTTGGATCCTATGATGTCAGAATGGCCCCTTGGTTCTATGAGGCCCCAATGTGTCACAATGGTCCCTTGGTTCCATTAGGTCTCAAGGCATCACAGTATCTCCTTTGTTCCATGGCTCCCCATAGTGCCACAATGACCACTTTTATCTGTTACAATCCTGTCTTGGTTTAGGGCAAACTTGGGGAAAACCTTCAGAAAGACCCCTCAGAAAACAAACCCCCATGACTCCTCCTCCCACCACCAGGTTTGGGAAGAATTTCCTTAGAGAAAAGTGGAAAAAACCTGTTTATTTAACAAAAAAACCCAATCCCCAACACAAGGGAAAAAAAAGAACAGCCCCAGATGACAAAAAAACTCTTTCACCGCTCTGAGTGGATGACAAAGTCAGAAAGTCTCTCCTGCAAGTGGTCGGCCAGTTATTGGTCTGCAGCACTGGAGATGACTGCTGCAGATCACAAAATGCAGATTCCTGGTGTTCCTTGGTGTTTCCCAGGTCCCGGTTCGGAACAGGTTCAGATGGTATTCAGGAAAGGGAAAGAAAGAAAGAAAAAAAAAAACAGTCCAGGGGAAGAAATTGGACTGCCTAGCTAAACTAGCTAATAAGCAAAAGCAAAAGCAAGAGAGCAAGAAGCGAGCAAGCAAGCGAGCAAGCCTAGCCTCCCTAAGCACAGACCATGGGGGTGTTGGGCCGGCTGGTAACCAGACAAAACAAACCTTCACTTTCCGAGTCAGTCCTGAAAGCACAGAACATAATACCAGGCATAAACAAAACACACGACTGGGGATACAAGCACCATAACCCAGGACAGATTCATGGTGTGCCACAACGACACCTTGGTTCTCTTAGGCCCTGGGGTGTACCAATTCCATTTTGGTTTTTGTGGTCCACTGGTGTCACAATGGCATTTTTGGTTCCACGAGACTCCATGATGTCAAAATGGCCCCATGATTTTTTTAGGCCCCAAGGTATCAAAATGGCCCCTTGCTTCTCTTAGATTCATGGTGGAACAATGGCCCCTGGTTTCATTGGTGTCTATATCACCCCTTGGTTCTCAGAGGCCCCATGGTTCCAGAATGGCCCCTTGGTTTTATGAGGCACCGAAGTGTCACAATGGCCACTTGATGCCATGAGGTCCTATGGTCTTAAAATGGCCCCTTGCTTCTATGAGCCCCCATGTGTCACAATGGACCCTTGGTTCTGTTAGGCACCATGATGTCACAACACAACCTTAATTCTATGAGACCCCACGGTGTCACCATGTCCCCTTGGTTCTATTAGGCCCCATGGTGTTAATAATTGCCCTCTTGGTTCTATGAGCTCTCATGGTATTCAAAATGGCCCTTTGGTTCCATGAGACCCCTTCGTGTCACAATGGCACCTTGGTTCTGTTTGGGTCCATGTTGTCAAAATGACCACTTAGACATGCCAGATGGTGCCACAATGGACCCATGGTTCTATGAGGTCCCATGGTGTCATATTGGCCCCTTGGTTTTATGAGACCCATGATGTCAAAATGGCTCCTTGGTTTTGTTAAGTTCCAAGGTGTCACACTGGTCCATTGGTTCTGTATGGCCCCATAGTGAAACCAAAGACGGTTGTTCCATGAGGCCCCATGATGTCAAAATGGCCTCTTGGTTCCATGAGGTCCCATGGTGACGCAAAGGAACCTGGGATCTATGAGACCCCATGGTGTCACAATGGCCCTTTGGTTCTATGAGCCACCATGATGTCACAATACACCCTTGGGTCTATTAGGCCCCATGGTGTCACAATGATCCCTTGGTTCTCTGAGGACCTATGGTGTCACAATGGACCCCTGGTTCCATGAAGTCACATGATGTCACAATGGGCCCTTGGTTCCATGGTGTGATTACGGCCCCTTAGTTCTGTCAGGCCCCGTGGTGTCAAAAGGACCATTGGTACCATGCAACATAATGGTGTCACAATAGCCACTTGGTTCTGTTAGGCCCCATGGTTCTACAGCTTCCCAATCCGCTCAACCCGAGCTGGAGTCGTGATGGTTCATTCGACCCCAGGGTGCAAAAGACAAAAGCAAGCGACTCAGGTTTGTTTAGCAGAAAGCAGTAATGCAGTTCATTGCATGCTAACAATTAAGTTTGTGATAGAGGGAGAGAGAGAGACAGATGAAGTAAAAAGGGTAGAGAGGGGGAAAGGATGGGATATAGCTACCAACAGACAGAACGCATCCTCGTGGTCGTCTGACGAGACGCGTCTTCCATCCGTTGGGGAGAAAGAGATCTCCAAGTCTTGTCTAAGAAAATCACTTTTTATAGTCCTTCTTCCAAAGCGAGTTGCCTCTTGCCAAAAGGTGGGAAGATTTATGGACTATTGTATGTGGAGATCGTAGCTCCATGACGCAGGTGCAGGGGCAGGGTGCAATAACCAGTACCCTGCAGCGCACCATGACAAGCACCAGGCACAGCTACAAACAATCCTTGGCCCACAAGCATCCACCTCGGCCAGGCCAGAGCTCCGGTTCAGGGCAAATGGTGCAATCTCAGGTCCCAGTCTCTGATGATGATCATGAGGCGGATCAGAGAAAACTTCGGACCGACTCTTACACACAGCCACCACTTTTTTCTGTTAGGACTCGTGGTGTCACAATGGTGCCTTGGTTCTAATAGGCCCCATGATGTCACAATTCCCTTTTGGTTTTTGAGGTCAATTGGTGTTACAAGGGCATTTTGGTTCTACAAGGCTCCATGATGTCAAAATATCCTCTTGTTTTTATTTGTCCACATGGTGTTCAAAATGGCCCGGTTGTTCTATGAGCTCCCATGGTGTTCAAAATGGCCCCTTGGTGCCATGAGGCCCTGTGGTGTCACCATGGCCCTTTAGTTCCGTGAGGTCTGATGGAGTCACAGTGGCCCCTTCATACTGTTTTGCACCATGACGTCGCAAATGCCATTTGTATTCATTGGGCCCCATAGTGTCACAATTTTCCCTTGGTTCTGTTAGGAGCCATACTGTCACAATGGCCCCTCGGTTCAGACTGGCCACATCGTGTCACAATGGACTCTTGGTTCTGATAGGCCCAATGGTGAAACAATGGCCCCTTGGTTCTCTTGGGCTCCATGATGTCACAATTTTCTCTTGGTTCTGTGAGGCCCCATGATGTCACAATGACCCCTTGGTTCCAGTGACACCATGGTGTGAAAATGGTCCCTTCGTCTGTTAGGCTCTATGGTGAGACCAAAGCCCCTTGCTTCCTTTGTGCCCCATGGTGTCACAATTTCCCATCAGTTCTTTTAAGACTCATGGTGTCACTATGGCCCCTTGGTTCTGTTAGGCCCCATGGTGTTAATAATTGCCCCTTGGTTCTGCGAGTTCGCATGGTGTTCAAAATGGCCCATGGGTGCCATGAGGCTACTTGTTGTTACAATGGACCTTGATTCTGTTTGATGTTTCATGTTGCAACAATGACCACTTAGATCAGATATGTCACATGGTGTCACAATGGACCCATGGTTCTGTGAGGTCTCATATGTCACAATGGACACTTGGTCCTGTAGGTCCTATGGTGTCACAATCACCTTTGGTTCTATGATGCACTATGGTTTCACAATGTCCCCTTGGTTCACTGAGGCCCCATCATGTCATGATGGCCCCTTGGTTCCATGAAGTCCCATGGTGTCACAATGGCCTCTTGGTTCTATGAGGACCATGTTGTCAGAATGGCCCATTTATTCTGCTGGGCCCCTGTGGGAGTCCAGAGTATTGCTCTGGCTTCCCTGGAAGGTTTAAACCCCCCCCTGGTGGGGTCCCCAAAGACCCTCGAATGAGACCCAGGTGTCTCAGGGGCTGGGTTTCACTCCTTGGAACAATTTACCAACATGGAGAGAAGAAATGCAAGCTGCAAAAGTAAATAGAGTGTAAATTAGACTGTTAGAATGTAGAATAAGCAGATTTATGGAATGTTTGTGATAAGGGACATATGGCCAAGATGGAAAAATTGGGGTGTGGATACCTCTTCCTCCTTCTTCTCCGTGTCTTCCATGCTGGGTGACGTGCCGGCACTTTTAGATTGGATGAGGACAGAGCTGGACCATGTAACAAGATTGTATTGTATTGGGGGTCATTTGTAAATACCTAGTACATAATTTAGACTATAAAAGATAAGTCTTGCCTCTGCCAGGCAGATTCTGCCTTGGACGTCTAGCGAGCAGAACACTGTTTGCTGGACAAAGCATTCCTGAGATAAGAAACAGTAAACAACCATGAAAACCTCTAAGAATAGCCTCATGCAGTCTCTCATCGGCGGGCATTGGAAAGAGCTGGGTTGCAAACCACCTGCATGTCCTCCAGAAGTGATCTCAGGTCTAAGGAGACACCTCGGGCAGTGACAGGCCCCATGGAGTCATGATGGAATGTTGGTTCCAGGCAGCACATTGGTGTCACATTTGCCACGTGGTTCTATTAGGCCCCATCGTATCACAATGGCCCATTGGTTTCATATAGCACAATGGTGTCACAATAGCCACTGGGTTCGTTAGGCCCCATGGTACTCCCAATATAGACCCTTGGTTCTTTTAGGAAGTGTGGTGTCACCATTTTCCTTTGGTTCTGTTAGGACTCATTGTGTCATGATGGACCCTTGGTTCCATGAGGCCCGATGGAGTTACAATGGCCCCTTCATTCTGTTAGGTGGCATGGTGTCGCAAAATGCCCCTTCAATCTGGTTGGCCTCATGGACCTGTGATTCGCTGAGGTCCCATGTTGTTACCATGGCCCCTTGGTTCTATGACTGCCATGTGCCACAATGGACCCTTGGTTCTATGAGGCCCCATGGTGTCACAATGGCCTCTTGCTTCTCTGAGGTCCCATGGTGTCACAATGGCCTCTTGGTTCTATTAGGCACCACTGGGTTCAAAATGGCCCCTTGGTGCCATGGGGCCCTATAGTATCAGAATGGCCCCTCGGTTCTGTTAGGTTGCATGGTGTCACAATGGCCCTGTTATTCAGATAGGCTGCATGGTGTCACAATGGGCCCTTGGTTCTCTTAGGCTACATGATCTCACAATAGCCTCTTAGTTCCAGTGGACAGCATCAAGTGACAATGGCACCTTGGCCTGTTTGGCCCCATGGTGTCACAATGGCTTTTGGTCCATGAAGTCCCATGGACTCACAATGGCCCCTTGGTTCTGTTAGACTCGATGATGTGTCAATACCCTCTTGGTATGAGACCCCTTGGTGTCACAATTGCGCCTTGATTCTCAGAGGACTCGTGGTGGCACAAAAGCCCCTTTGGTTGCATTAGGCCTCATGGTGTTCAAAATGGCCCCTTGGTGCCATGAGTCCCCATGGTTTCAAGAAAGCACTTTGGTCCTGTTATGCCCCATGGGGTTACAACTTCCCCTCAGTTCTGATAGGACCCACAGTGTCACCATGGCCTCTCGGTTCTATTAAGCCCCATGGTGTTCAAATTGTTTCTTGGTTCTATGAGCTCCTATAGTGTTCAAATTGGCCCCTTGGTGCCATGAACCATCTCGGTGTCACAATGGCATCTTGGTTCTATGAGGCACCATGTGTCACAATGGCCCCTTGGTACCATGAGGTCCCCTGATGTTGAAATGGCCCCTTGGTTCTATGAGCCCCCATGGTGTTACAAAGCCCCCTTGCTTCTATGAGCCTCCGTGTGTCACAAGGCACCCTTGGTTTCATTAGGCTCCAGCGTGTCTTATTCACCTCTTGGTTCTTTGAGACCTCATAATGTCATAGTGTCCCCTTGGTTCTATGAGGTCCCATAGTTTTACAATGGCCCCTTGGTTCTATGAGGCCCCACGGTGTCACAAAGGCCCCTTGGTTCTGTTAGGCTCCATTGTGTCACAATGGACCATTGGTTCCATACGGAACAATGGTGTCACAACAGACCCTGGGTTCTGTTAGGCCCCATGGTTTAACAAAACACCCTTGCATCCATTATACCCATGGTGTCACAATTTCCCCTTGGTTCTATTATGCCCCATTGTGTTCAAAATGACCCCTTGGTGCCATGATGCCCCATGGTGTCACAATGGCCCCTTGGTTCTCTTAGGCCCCATGGTGTCACCAAAGCCCCTTGGTTCCGTTATGCCCCATGGTGTCACAATCTCCCCTCAGTTTTTTTAGGACCCTTGGGGTCACAATGGCCCATTGATTCTGTTAGGCTACATGGTGCTTAAAATGGCCCCTTAATTCTATGAGCTCCCATGGTGTTCAAAATGGGCCCTTGCTGTCATGAGGGCCCATAGTGTCACAATGGCCCCTTGGTTCTATGAGGCCTCATCATGCCAGAGTGGTCCCTTTATACTGTTAAGCCCCGTGGTGTCACAATAGGCCATTGGCTCCAGGCGGCACAATGGTGTCACGCTGTCCCCTTGTTTCTGTTTGGACCAATGGTGTCACAATGGGCCATTGGTTTCATACAGCACAATGGTGTCACAATGCTCCTTGGGTTCTGTTAGGCCACATGGGGGTCAGAATTGACCCTTGGTTTCATGAAGCCCCATGGTGTCACAATGGCCCCTTGATTGTATTAGGACACATAGTGCCACAATGGACCATGTGTGTCAGAGCCGTAGCTACGGAAGGATCTTCATGGCGAGATGAGAAAAGACTCACACATCAATATGATGCAAGTCTAATCAGTTTATTAGTTGCACAGTGCTTCTTTTATACTTAAACATTGTTGCAACACGCAAGGCCTGCAAACATATCATTGGTTAGTGAGCATCGTCCATATATTACTTGTTATTTATTGATTGGTTTCATGCGTTTTGATGGCAATTTCTCCACCTCTTGGCTCAAGCAATCTAGCACCCTAAGTCAGTTACATCTCTTCTACCTATTTGCTACCTTACTATATTTTCTCTGCACGTCTACCTTCTTACTTTAATGTACCTTCTCAGCTGCCTACTGTTGCTACTCTGATTCTTTCCCATCCGATCATTATTACTTTGTATCTCCTTCATGAATAGCTCAATGTCAGTATTCTCTCCGAAAAGTACAGAATTATGCAGTTCTTTTAAAGTCAGAATCTCTCATATTCACGTAACACAGCCAGAGCCCTGACACCTGTGTTCTGTTGGGCCCCATGGTGTCACAATGCATCCTTGATTGTATTAGGCTGCATGGTGTCACAATGGCTCTTTGGTTCCATTAGAGTCCATAGTGTCACAATGCACCCTTGCTTCTATGAGGCCCCATTTTGTTTGAAGGTTCCCTTGGTTATCTAAGGATGCACGATGTCACAATGGTCCCTTGGGTCCCTGAGGTCCCCTGAAGTCACAATGGTCCCTTGGTTCTGTTAGGCTCCATGTTGTCAAATGGCCCCTTGGTTCAGATAGGCTGTATGGTGTCACAATGGGCCCTTATTTCTGTGAGGCCCCATGGTGTCACAATGATGCCTTGGTGCCGGTGGACACCATGGTGTGACAATGGACCCTTCATATGTTAGGCCCTATGGTGTCACCAAAGTCTCTTGGTTCTCTTATGCCCCATGGTGTCACAATTTCCCTGCAGTTCTTTTAGGACCCACGGTGTCACCATGGCCCCTTGGTTCTATTAAGCCCTATGGTGTTCAAAATGGCCCCTTGGTTCAACAAGGCCCCACGGTGGTACAATGGTCCCTTGGTTTCGTGAGGCCCCATGGTGCCACAATGGTGCCTTCATCCTGTTCGTCCCCATGCGGTCACAATGGCCCTTCGTTCTATGAGGCCCCATGGTGTCACTATGACATCTTGATTCTGTCAGGCCAAATGGTGTCATGATTTCCCCTTGGTACCCTTATGCCCCATTGTTGTCACAATGGCCCCTTGGTTCTCTTAGGTCCCGTGGTGTCACAATGGCTCGTTTGTTCTGGTGGGTGCCATGTTGCAATGTCCCTTTGGTTCTGTTAGGCCCTATGGTGTCTCAATGAACCCATCATTCCATGGAGTTCAATGGTGTCGCAATGGCCCCTTGCTTCTATGAGTCCACATGGTTTCACAATTGCCACTTGGTTCTGTTAGAACTCATGGTGTCATAATGGTTCCTTTGTGCCCTGAGGCCCCATGGTATCACAGTGGTCCCTTCTTTCCACAAGGCCCCATGGTGTCACAATTGCCCCTTGGTTCTAAAAAGCCCCTTTGTGTTTCAATGGCAGCTTGGTTCCATGAGGCCCCATGGTGTCACAATGCCCCCTTGGACCTGTTTGGATTCATGGTGTCATAATATCCCCTTGTTTCTGCTATGATCCATGATGTCACAATGGACGTTTGGTGCCATGATACCCCGTCGTGTAACCATGTAGCCTTAGTTCACTAAGGGCCTATGGAGTTACATTGTCCTCTTGATTCTGTGAGACTCAATGGTGTCACAAAAGCCCCTTGTTTCTGCTAGGCTCCATGGGGTCATAATGGAACTTTGGTTCCATTTGTCACAATGGTGTCCCAATGGCCCCTTGGTTTTCTTAGGCTCCATGGTGTCACACTGTCCCTTGGTGCCATGAGACCCCGTGGTGTCAGAATGGCCCCTTGGTGAACCTTGGCCCTATGGTGTCAAAATGGCCCCTTGGTTCTGTTAGACCCAATGGTATCACAATGGTTCCCCTATTTCTACAAGGCCACCCGGTGTCAAAATGGCCCCTTGGTTCTGTTAAGACCCATGATGTCATAATGTCCCCTTTGACCTGGTAGTCTTCATAGTGTCACAACGGCCCCTTGGTGCCATGAGGTCCTATGGTGGCATGATGGGCCCGTGGTTCTGTAAAGCCCTATGGTGTCACAATGGCCCCTTGGTCCCACGAGGTCCTATGATGTCTTAAGGGCCCCTTGGTTCCTTTGGGCCCCATGGTGTCACAATGGTCCCTTGGTTGTGTTAGGGCCCATGGTGTCGCAATGGCACCTTGGTTCCATGAAACTCTATGGTGTCAGAATGGCCCCTTTGTGCTACAAGGCCCCATGGTGTTTCAATGGCCTCTAATTTTCATGAGGATCCGTGGTGTCACAAACTGACCTTGGTTCTGTTAGGCTCCATGGTGTCACATTGGATCATTTGTTCCATGTGGCACAATGGTGTCACACTGGCCCCTTGCTTCCGTTGGGTCACAGGGTGTCACAATGGCCCTCTGGTTCCCTTAGGCCCCACACTTTCACAATGATCCCCTGGTTCCCTTAGGCTCCATGGTGTCACAATGGATCCTTGTTTCCATCAGGGCCCATGGTGCCAGAACGACCCCCTTTTATCTTTTGGGCCGCATGGTGTCACAATGGCCCGTTGGTTCTCTTAGACCAGATGATGTCACAATGCCCCTTTTTTCTGTGAGGGCCAATGGTGTCACAATGGCCATTAGGCTTTAGGAGTTCGTGTAATGGTTTTGAAAGCAAAACTAGTGAGAGATTCCACATCAGAAATCCAATTTAATAGGAAAAAGGAGAAAATACAAGCAATAGTACAAAAGAAAAACCACTGACCGTGTCAGAATATAATCTGACATCCCTATTAGTTAGAGTGGTGGTAGCAGTCCAGATGAAGTGGTCTTGAAGCCAAGATCCCATAGAAGTTCTTGTAGCTCTTGTCCTTTGGAAGCCAGTGGCTAAGGGCTGCTTTGGTGTTCCAAATCTCAGATTTTATCTAGGTAGGAAATGCTTGGCTCCTCCCCCTGGGTGGAGCACCTGACAATGGGATGATGTAATTTTATCAGTCATGCAGTGAGACTCAAAGGCCCATTCACAGAAGATACCTTCCTGGAGGAAGGATGGGTCAAGGGAAAGATAAAGAAAGAACATTTCCCCATCTGGTTTTTAACAGATGGCATATCAGCAGAGGATATCTCCCACAGAAATTAGAATCACTGCCACACCTGGCTTCAGCAGATGGTGATAGCATACATACTTTTGGGCATATCTTTACATTGTAGGTAAGTTATGTAGGACATAATCCACCCCTTATTCTATTACCATCTATATCATACCCAAACCAATACCCTCTTATATATATATATACATATGTTGAGTGATGGTGTTTGTTCCCTTACGGTCCCAGCTTGAAGAGTTTTTCCCATTATTATGCTAAGGAAGCCTGCCAGGTTACACCCAGGCTCTTTCAGGGCTCGAGACAAAGGGGTAGGTAGGGGGCTGGCTTCCAGGGCTTTTGAGTCGCCAGCAGGGTCTGGGGGGAAGTGAGGACTGCCCGTTTCCAGCCCACACCGTCCCAACGCCGGGGAAGCCAGGCTCTCTGCTGTGCGACACTGCTCTGCATCTCCTCCGCTCCAGCCTCCTACCACTGTGGAGGAACAGCTCGCCACTCACCATTTGAATCCTGGTGGTCAGCTGTGGTCTCATTGGTAGGAGGCTACCCCCTTATCTCTGCCTGAGAGTTCCTGATTCAAAAATTGTAATAACTGGGAGGGAGAGGACTTAAATTCTCTATTTCAAAGAGGAGCTTCTGCCTTTATCGGCAGACACCTGTCCTTCAAACCAGGACAGATTTTGGTGACCCACCCATGGGGCAGAGGGCATTGAGAGGAGGGTTAAGACAGGAATAACAGCTCTTGAGTTACCTAAGATTTTGTGTGCTAAGTGACAACATGTTGTCCAGTTTAATCTGACTTGGGCTCCATGTGATCACAAATATCTCTCTCCCATTTGCATGACCTTATTTGAACATGGGCCCCCTCACCAAAATTACTGCAGCTATTATCTGATTCATTTGGTGGATTGATTATGTCAGGAATTCATGGTTGTGGGAGCCCAGAGTATTCCTCTGGCTTCCCTGGGAGGTTTAAGACGCCCCTGGCGGGGTCCCCAAAGACCCTCGAATGAGACCCAGGTGTCTCAGGGGTTGGATTTCGCTCCTTGGAACAATTTACCAACATGGAGAGAAGAAATGCAAACTGCAAAAATAAATAGAGTGTAAATTAGGCTGTTAGAATGTAGAATAAGTAGATTTCCAGAATGTTCATATTAAGGGGCTCATGGCCAACATGGAGAATTTGGGGTGTGGATACTTCTTCCTCCTTCTTCTCCGTGTCATCCATGCTGGGTGACATGCTGGCAGTTTTAGATTGGATGTGAACAAAGCTGGACCATGTTGTAAGACTGGAGTCTTGGGAGTCAAGTGTAAATTCCTAGTATGTAATTTAGAGTATAAAAGAAAAGTCCTGCCTTTCTCAGGCAGATTCTGCCCTGGACGTTTGGCAAGCAGATTGCTGTTCGCTGGACAAAGCATTCCTGAGATAAGAAAGAAAAACACAATCATGAAAATCTCTAAGAACAGCGTCTAGCAGTCTCTCTTTGGCGGGCATCAAAAAGAGCTGGGTTGCAAACCACCTGCATGTCCTCCAGAAGTGATCTCAAGGCTAAGGAGACACCTCGGGATGTGACAATGGTTTTTAAATTTTTTCTGGAAAGTGGCCACATGGATCCAGAGCTATCGTACTCTAACTGTGTGTTTCTGGGGTTAATTCGATAATGGTACCTACTGTGAGGAAGTGAATTCAGAGGAAATCTTCTCCCAACCCATCACCCAGTTTTTTGAGGCTACACCACCAGTCTTCAAGGAGTTCAGATCTGCTTTAAATGGTAATGCTGGTGTTGCCTGTTCTATTTAGCATTTAGAGATATGGGAATATTGGCTTTGATAACAACCCTGATACCTGCC
This sequence comes from Luscinia megarhynchos, assembly GCA_034336665.1. Taxonomy (NCBI): domain Eukaryota; kingdom Metazoa; phylum Chordata; class Aves; order Passeriformes; family Muscicapidae; genus Luscinia; species Luscinia megarhynchos. The sequence goes on from JAPFBE010000058.1 coordinate 182,546, forward strand.
CCAGGAAATAGAGGTGCTGCCTCAGAGCCTGACTCTGCCCCAGGGACTAGGGATGCTGCCCCAGAGCATGATGCTGCCCCACAGCCCACCGCAGAAAAGGAACACCCGGAGTGGGTGGGGGTTGTAGTGAAGGAGATAGGCAAGATATTGAAGGAGCACTTTTCCCCAGCTGGTGAGAAACCCTCCCCCTGCCCTAAACAGGGAGAGTCAGATGGTGCTGCAGTGGAACCCACAAATGTTACACCTTTCCAGGTTCCAGCTGGATCAAGGGGGCAGCAACAGCCAGCACCAGTTGCCCCTGTGGAAACTAGAAAGTCTAAGATTAAAACAAGGCACCTAGATAATGGGGATCAGCAAGGAGGGCCCTCAAAACCAACAAGGGAGTAAGAGGTTTAGATCATCACAGAGTCCCTCTTGTACGATAATCTCCGTAATCTGCAAAAAGACTTTGCATGGCAGGGCCATGAGGCTTTTACAACCTGGTTACAGCGAGGCTGCGACCTTATGGGAACAGCTGTACAACTAGATGGTACTGAGGCCAGGAATTTGGGACCCTTGACTCAGGACTCTGGTGTGGACCAGATATACTTAAGGAAGCAAGGCCTCCTTTCCCTCAGGGATGGCTTTTAATAAGTGTAAGAGAGAGGTTTGTCAATAAAGAGAGAATGCAGGAGCACCACACTAGAATGTGCTGGAAGACTCTTGAGGAAGGGATCCAGCAGCTGAGAGAAGTGGCAGTATTGGAGTTACTCTTTGGGAGGGATGGACAGCATGACAATGACCCAGACAAGGTCGGGTGCACAGGGCAGATGTTGTGGATTTGGCAACCCTGGGGCCATCTCAATATACCACCTTCATTGCAATGATTAATGCTGATAACCACCGAGAGACAGTGAGTTCTGTTGCCAATAAACTCAGAAATTTTGAGAGAATGATGAATGGCACGATGCAGACTCTCGTCTCTGCTGTGGTCAAGGATCTCCAAGAGGAGGTGAAGGAAATGAGAGGGTTGAGAGGTGAGATGTGGGAGATAAGGGAGGCGATGAAGAAGATCAGTGTGGCACCAGTGTGAGTCACAGGCCCCAAATCTACAGCCCTACATCCCCCAGCTAGGGAGAGAGGGTACACCCCACGAATTCACCTGTGGTTCTTCCTGTGAGATCATGGGGAAGACATGGGAAAATGGGATGGGAAACCCACTTCCATCCTGGCAGCACGGGTGCGTCAGCTCAGGGAGGGAAAGGCTAACCGAGAGAACTGCGCTAAAATGAAGGTAGCCTCGACCTCCCATAACCAAAGTGCAGGGTATTACAGAAGGGAGGATGATCTGTCGGATGCCCTGGAAGGAACCTCCATGATGTATGCCCAGGAAAGAAATAATAACTAGAGGAGCCCTGCCTCTTGCCAGGGAGAGACATGGGACAACAGAGTCTATTGGATAGTGTGGATTCGATGGCCTGGCACATCAGAGCCACAGAAACATAAGAGTGTTAGTTGATACTGCTTCACAATGCACCCTAATATCATCAGAACATGAGTGGAAAGAATCTGTTTCCATTGTTGGGGTGATGGGGGATCACAGAAATTCACTTTGCTGGAAGCTGAGGTGAGCCTGACAGGGAAGGGGCGGCAGAAACATCCTCTTGTAACTGGCCCAGGGGCACGCATTCTAGGCATAGACTTCCTCTGGAATGGCGACTACAAAGACCCAAAGGGGTTCAGGTGGGCTTTTGGAATAGCTGCTGTAGTGACAGAGAGCATTAAGCAGTTGAACAACTTTGCCTGGACTGTCAGAAAACCCATCTGCAGTGGGACTCCTGAAAGTGATAGAGCAACAAGTCCCAATTGCCACCTTGACAGTGCACTGCCGGCAGTACCAGACAAATCGAGATGCTGTAATCCCCATCCACAAGATGATCTGTAAGCTGGAGAGCCAAGGAGTGGTCAGCAAAACCCATCCGTCCTTTAACAGTCCATGGAGATTGACTGTGGACTATGGTACATTGAATGAAGTGACTCCACCACTAAGCGCTGCCATGCCGGACACGCTGGAACTCCAGTACAAGCTGGAGTCCAAGGCAGCAAGGTGGTATGCTACCATTGACATAGCCAATGCATTTTTCTCCATTCCTCTGGCAGAGGAGTGCAGTTTGGTTTCACCCGGAGGGGCGTGCAGTACACCTGTAACCAACAGTCTCCCACCATCTGCCATGGACTGATCCCGGCTGCACTGGAAAAGGGTGAGGCTGCAGAATATTTGCAGTACATTGATGACATCATAGTGTGGGGGAAAATGGCAATGGAGGTATTTGAGAAAGGAAAGAAGATCATCCAGATTTTGCTGAGAGCCGGCTTCGCCATCAAGAAAAGCTAAGTCAAAGGTCCTGCTCAAGAGATCCAGTTCCTGGGAGTGAAGTGGCAAGACGGACAGCACCAGATCCCCACTGAGGTCATCAATAAGATCATTGCAATGTGTCCACCAACAAGCAAGAAGGAAACACAAGCTTTCCTAGGTGCCATAGGCTTTTGGAGAATGTACATTCCTGGGTAGAGCCAGATTGTGAGCCCTCTCTACCTGGTCACCTGCAAGAAGAACGATTTCTACTGGGGCCCTGAACAACAGCAAGCCTTTGCCCAGAGCAAGCAGGAGATTGCTCATGCAGTAGCCCTTGGCCCAGTCAGGACAGGACAAGAGGTAAGGAATGTGATTTACTCTGCAGCCGGGAACCATGGTCTTTTCCTGGAGCCTTCGGCAGAAGGTGCCTGCTGAGACTCGAGGGTGACCCCTGGGATTCTGGAGCTGAGATTACAGAGGGTCTGAGGCAAATTACACTCTCACAGAGAAGGAAATCTTGGCTGCCTATGAAGGAGTTCAAGCTGCTTCAGAGGTGATTGGCACAGAAGCACAACTCTTCCTGGCACACCGACTGCCAGTGCTGGGGTGGATGTTCAAAGGAAAGGTTCCCTCTACCCACCATGCTGCCAATGCCACATGGAGCAAGTGGATTGTCCTCATCACGCAGCGCCCCCATATATGCAACCCAGCTCGCCCTGGGATTTTGGAAGTAATTATAAGCTGGCCAGAAGGTGAAGATTTTGGTCTTGCTGATGAAGATGTGCAAGAACAAGTGACCTGGGCTGAAGAAGCTCCACCATGCAACCAAATGCCAGCAGATGAAACATGTTATGCTCTTTTCACCGACGGTTCCTGCCGCATCGTGGGGATGAACGGGAAGTGGAAAGCAGCCCTATGGAGCCCCACATGGCGGTTGCACAAGCTACCAAAGGAGAAGGTGGATCAAGTCAACTTGCTGAGCTCAAAGCTTTTCAGCTGGCCTTGGACATTGCTGAGAGAGAGAAATGGCCAAAGGTCTAGCTTTACACTCATTCATGGATGGTAGCCAATGCTCAGTGTGGTTGGCTGGAAAGGTGGAAAAGGCTAACTGGCAATGTAGAGGAAAAGCAATCTGGGCTGCTGATGAGTAGAAAGACCTTGTCACTCAGGTAGAGAAGCTACCCATGAAAGTCCGTCATGTGGATGCCCATGTTCCCAAGAGTCGGGCTACTGAAGAACACAGCCACAATGAGCAGGTAGATCAGGCTGCACAGAGAGAGGTGTCAAAGATAGACTTCGATTGGCAACACCAGGGAGAATTATTCCTGGTTCGATGGGGCCATGATGCCTCAGGTCATCAGGGCAGAGACGCCACCTATAAGTGGGCACGAGACCGAGGGGTGGGTCTTACCATGGACAGCATTTCTCAAGTTATCCATGACTGTGTGCTGTCATCAAGTAAGCCAAGCGGGTGAAGCCCCTCTGGTATGGGAGGCGGTGGACCAAATATATGTATGGAGAGGCATGGCAGATTGATTACATCACATTGCCTGAAACATGCCAAGGCAAACGCTATGTGCTGACCATGGTGGAAGCCACCACTGGATGGTTGGAGATCTACTCTGTGCCTCACACCACTGCTTGGAACACCATCCTGGACCTAGAAAAGCAAGTCCTGTGGAGGCATGGCACCCCCGAGAGAATCCAGGACCCATTTCAAGAACAGCCTAATCAACACCTAGGCCATTAAACATGGCATGAATGAATATATTATATCCATTACCATGCACCAGCTGTCAGGAAAGTTGAATAGTGCAACGGTCTACTGAAGGCTACCCTGAAGGCCATGGTTGGGAGAACCTTCAAGAACTGGGAAACAAACTTAGGAAATGTGATGCCTGAAATTCTGAGTTTTCTATTCTGCTTGGGTATGCTTTTCCGTTATGCTTAGGGTGAGGAAGACAAAATAGTCCGATTTCAACTATTGACTCAAGCACAGATTCTTTAAACTCCAGGCCCTAAGCATAAACAATGTGAAAAGAGGAGGGTGGGCCAGCAAGCAAGCAAGGAGGCATGGTACCCCTGAGAGAACTGAGTCTGACAATGGGACTCATTTCAAGAACAGCCTTATCAACACCTGGGCTAGGGACCATGGCATTGAGAAGATGTACCATATCCCCTACCATGCACCAGCTGCAAGCTAAGTGGAGAGGTTCAATGGAATTTTAAAAACTCTGAAAGCATTGGGTGGGGGACCTTTCAAGAATTGGGAGCAGCATCTAGCAAAGGCCACCTGGTTAGTTAACACCCGAGGTTCCACCAACCAAGCAGGCCCAGCCCAGTCTGAGTCCTTACATACAGTAGATGAACACCAAGTCCCAGTGATGCATGTCTGAGGTTTGTTAGGGGTTGGTATATGGGGATATATAGGGATTGAGGTTTGATATATGAGTTTTGGTAATGAGTTGATGATATGGGGATGAGGCGTGGAATGCCTGGGGTGAGTCTGTGATGTTGAATTGTATCCCCATTCATCTGTTTAGCCCAGGAATAAGTTTTGTGCCTTTAAGGCTGAATCGGAGAGTAAAGCGGGGGAAGGAGAAGATGTGGAATGTCTGAGGCGGTTGTTTTCAAAACATACAGATAAGAGTTTCATCGCTTCGTCTCCTGGACTGTGTTGCCGTGGTGGACAGAGGGAGAGAGCTCTCCTTTGCTTTTAGTTAGTTTTTGACTAACTGAAGCAGAGAAGTTCCCCAGATGGCTTTTTCTTTTTTTCCTGGAATTATTTGAGCCTGCTCTGGACTGGGGACCCGGGGGAGCACCAGGAGCTTGCACCTGTTGCACTGTGCTTCTTGTTAGTGGTGTTCTGTTATTGTCCAAGTTCATAGTATGGTCCAAAATTATACCCTACCACCCACCTTGTCAATCTATCCTGAATTACCTGTCAATCCTGCTTTGTGCCAGCCCCCTGCTTGGAATTCCCCTTGGAAATCTCCTAAACCTCCACCTCTCATTAGTCCATGCGACCCAGTTTTCCCCACTACCTCTCTCATTGGATAATGCCTATACCCCTCCTCAGAATTTCTCCAATTTTCTAATAAATTGTACCTTCCCCTTGAATCTCCCCCATATTTAAGTTGTTGCACCTTCACCATTTTTGTCTTTTGCCCCCCAGATTCCCCAAAGTAATCAACCCTTTTTATCCTATACAAAAGACCTCCCCCTCCTCCTCGCCTCCTTCAAACGCAATCTGAAGCCAAAAGGCCATGGAGCCACAGCTTGAGCCACATCTCAGGCCTCCTGTTCCTGGAGTGTAACCCACTCTAGGCACAAGACCACAGTGGCAAAGCGATGCAGCTCTAGTCGTTATGTCCTGCACCTGTGGCCCACTGGGGCCTGGCCTGGGAAGCAGCATTTTCCAGCGCTGGAGGGAGTGAGAAAAGACTGAGCCGAGCTACCACCCACAGGAGAGACACTTTCTGAATTTATCATCTCTTCAGAGCAGCCAGAGGTTCTGTTGTTTGGTATTGTAAATTTTTTGTGCTGGGCAGTGCTTTGCCTCTTGAATAAACAAGTTTTTTTCAACTTCTCTCCGAGGAAATTTCTTCCCAAACTGGTTGGGGAAGAGGTTCCATGGGTTTGTTTCCAGGGGGGGACCCTTTGGAAGTTTCCTCCCAGATTTGCCCTAAACCAGGACAGAAGAACAGCTAAATGCCTCATCACCTAATTAGTGACATGCATGAATGGATGAATGAGATTCCCACAGTCTCTACCTCCTATCCAGTGAAACCACAGCCAAGGGAAGAGGCTTGGCAGAATCGAGGGGAAAGAAGACCCTGCTGAGCCTGGTGCACACTTGGCAGTGGGGTTATCTCCTGCTGGCATTCTGGCCATTCATACCACTACTCTGATCATTTTGGTGAGTAGACCTGGCCTCCTGGGTGAGGAGGGAAGGCCTCCCATGCTGGTGGCAGGCAGACCATGTGTGAGAGCCCAGCGGGTAGAGCTGGCCTTCCATGACCAGACTTGGCATGCTGGGGACACGGGGTACACCTGGTCCCCTGTTCCAGTGAGACAACATGGCCTCCCATCCCAGCAGAGGGCACACCTGTCTCCTGTGATCAGACTTGGCTCCTGGGGGACACAAGTGTTTCCCAGGCCTGGGCTCTGGTCCTGTCCCTGCTGACTGAGTGCCAGAGCGGCTCTCAGCGAGACCTGCCACATGTTCCCTCCCCTGCCCTCACCTCCCTGCACCACCAGTACCCACTGCAGTCCATGGTGACATCAGAGCTGTCTCCAGCCTGTTCAAAAGGAGAGAGATCACAAACGGGCACAGGGTGTCCATGGTGACATCTCAAGTCTCTCTGGGTTGCTCAAGAGCACATGAGGCCACAGTGACTCCATGGTGATGTGCCAGACTGCTTTCATCTTCCAAAGACTTGTGAGGTCCCAAGCAGTCACCAGAGGACAACAAAGGTGTATCTACATGCCCAAGGAGCCCATTTAGCACAGGCACTCACTGAGGTTCCGTGGTTACATCCCAGTGGTCTCTATGATCCTAAAGAACACTGAGGTCATGTGCAATCCCAAGGGCTCCGTGGTGACATTCCAGGAGTCTCTCATTTGCCAAACCACACTGACCTCACAGGCTGTCACAGGGACTCAATGGCAATATCACAAGTGTCTCCAGGCTGCTAAGCAGGTGTGATATCACAGGCACTCACAGGTACTCTACAGTGACATTCCAGGGGTGTCAAAGGCTGCAAAAGAACCATGAGGTCACACACCTTTACAGGAATTCCACAGGGACATCCCAGGGGGCTCCAGGCTGCTAAAGAAGTGCTTTGCCACAGGCACTCACAGGGGTTCCATTGTGACATGCCAGTGGTTGCCATGCTCCTAAGGAACAGTGAGGTCACAGGCAGTGACAGCAGCTCTGTGCTGACATCCCACATGTCTCCACCCTGCCAAAGAACTCTGATGTCACTGGTACTAACAAGGGCTCCAGGGTGACATCCCAGGTTTCTATAAACTACTAAAGAGCATTCAGGTCAAAAGGCCTCCCAAGGCTTCCATCCTCACATCCCAGAGGGAGACAAGTTTTTAAAGAGCTCTGAGCTCACCTGCACTCACAGGGCTTCCACGGTGACATCACAGGGCTCTCTGGGGCTTCTCTGGAATCAGGAGGTCCTTGGCAGTGACAGGCACTCCGTGGTCACATCCTAGAAGACTCTGGGCTACTAAAGAGAGGTCAGGAGCAGTCACATGTACTCCATGGTGTGAAAAGAAAGGTTCACTTTCCTAGTAAATTTCAAAACGTTTAATGAAAGACAGTAAAAGACAAACAATAAAGCAAAAGGTTATAAAGGTCAGGTGCTTGACATTCAACCAAGAGCACACACTAACTCAGAAAACACTTCCTTAAATGCATCAACATGTTGCATATTCATAAAACTTTATGCAGTATTTAAGCCGTAAATCAACTTTTAAAAACTTTTTAAAACTTTTTATTTTTAATTTTTCTTCTCCTTGTCAACAAGACTCCAAGCGACCCGCACAGAAATCTCCTCGGCAAACGGACACCACGCAGGGCCCCGCCATCACCCGCAGCCCGTGCCCGGCCTCACCGTGCCCGGCCCCGCTGCTCGCCCAGCGCAGCCTCCTCCTCTCCCGCCATCACCCGCAGCCCGTGCCCGGCCTCACCGTGCCCGGCCCCGCTGCTCGCCCAGCGCAGCCTCCTCCTCTCCCGCCATCACCCGCAGCCCGTGCCCGGCCTCACCGTGCCCGGCCCCGCTGCTCGCCCAGCGCAGCCTCCTCCTCTCCCGCCATCACCCGCAGCCCGTGCCCGGCCTCACCGTGCCCGGCCCCGCTGCTCGCTCAGCGCAGCCTCCTCCTCTCCCGCCATCACCCGCAGCCCGTGCCCGGCCTCACCGTGCCCGGCCCCGCTGCTCGCCCAGCGCAGCCTCCTCCTCTCCTGCCATTACCCGCAGCCCGTGCCCAGCCTCACCGTGCCCGGCCCCGCTGCTCGCCCAGCGCAGCCTCCTCCTCTCCCGCCGCCGCCCGGGGCCGTCACGCTCGGCTGGCGGCGGCGGGAAAAGCCCTTCCCGTGGTGCGCCGCGCCACCGCCGAGCCTGAGGGAGCCTGAGGGGCAGCGCGGGGAGCGAGGGGAAAACAGAAGAAAAAACAGAAATCAGAAAGAAAAACTGGCGTGGCGGTGGCGGAAAAGGGAGACTAACAACTACCACACTCCAGTCTGTTGGAAATATTTAGCTAAAGTTCATAAAGAAGGAAGTTGTTGGTTATTATAGCCGCTAAGTTAATGTTCTGAAAATTTTTGTTGACTTACCTTGTTGTATTAAAACCCATGTTCTGTACCCAATGTTTGTACCCCTCAGTTCCCTTATGGTTTTGTACTTCCTGGTTCCTACTTCCGCCCCTCTCCCTTGTCATTTCCGCCCGCCTGCTGCTGCTGAGAAGGCCACGCCCCCTATGCAAAACAGTGACACTTCCAGAAAGGCATCGTGAGAGTAGAAGTCCCGGCCAAGAATAAACATCGAATAACTAAGAAAACTAAGTCATAGACTGCAGAACAGCTGACCTCCAAGTACGAGGAACATCCTAAGCGACTGGAAAAAAGCCTCCCTGCAGTAACCACCACCTGAGAAGTGACGAACAGTAAGGACACCCCTAAACCGAGTGAGCCAAGCGAGGATCTGTGCGTGCACGCGAGGCTGGGACTCTCCACCCCAAAAACCTGACCTCGGATCCTGACCCCTTACAGCGGCAGGCGGCGGCCTTCCCTCCGAGCTCCCATTTAATAAAAGAGCTGCTTCTAAATAAAGGCTTCGGCCCTGATTAATTTCTAACAATTTTGGGGGCTCGACCGGGATACGGCCACGCCCAGAAGAGGACGTCGAAGAGGAAGGCGCCACCCCGAAGACGCCCTCTGGGTCAGCTGGTCACCCCGGACCCGGAGCAGCGCGGGACCAGGACAACGCTTGGAGGAAGGTAAAGCCGGTGGCGGGCACGGGGGTGAGCGAGTGAGAGAGTGAGTGAGACGGGGGCCGGCAGCCGGCCTAACCGAAGCGAGTGGGGACCCCTTAGTACCGCGGTTCCACACCCCCGCGAGGGGGCTGGCCGGGAACAGGGGGAAGCGAAAGAAGCCTGTGTGATTGAGGCACCCCCGGGGTGAACCAAGCCCCTCTCCCTCCCGCACAGCACACTCCCCACACCCTAGGCTAGGCTGGGTAGCGGAGGGCCCCGTTGGTACCTAGAGAGTGTGGTAAAAAACCTCCGTGGGTGTGGGAGTGGCCCACAAACCTCCTGGGTGTCGTAGTGGCCCTAAATCTACGGGGTGTGGGAGTGGCCCACAAACCTCCTGGGTGTCGTAGGGCCCCTAAATCTACGGGGTGTGGGAGTGGCCCACAAACCTCCTGGGTGTCGTAGTGGCCCTAAATCTACGGGGTGTGGGAGTGACCCACAAACCTAGGTGTCGTGGTAGCCTGTAAATCCACGAGGTGTGGGGTTAGCCTTAAAGCCTCAGGCGTGGGGTTAGCCTTGAAAGCCTTGAAAACGCTCCAGGTGTGGGGTTAGCCTTAGGCGTAGTAAGTCTTAAAAGCAGCTCAGGTGTAAGCATGGGACAGTGCATGGGAAAAGTTAAGAAGACCCAAGGGGAAGATGACCCTATTCCCCTAGACAGCCCGTTAGGGCAACTGCTACAAAGATGGGATCTAGATGAAGATCTGAAGGGGTTAGATAAAATTATGATGATCCACTATTGTGTGGAAGTGTGGCCCACCTTAAATTTTTCTGAAAAGTGGCCGAGATGGGGGACCAGTGACCCATGGATGTGCACGCAATTAGTGCAACATCTACGGGCCAGTGGAAGCTCAAACTCGAAACAGCTCCAATATGCCACTTATTGGGAGAGACAGGGGTTAAAAACTGAAAGAGTTAAAGTGTGTAAATTACAAAAGAAGGAGGAAAAAATTGAAGGAGGAAATGAGGAACGTAGTGTGCATAGATGGGACCCCTTAGAACATTTACCCCCTCCTCTCCCACCGGAGTATCCAGTAGTGGCCACTACCCTCTCTTCACCATGTTCTCCCTCTAGTCCTCTCCCGGTACCCCAGGCCCCTACTCCTCTCCCGGTACCCCAGGCCCCTACTCCTCTGCCGGTACCCCAGACCTCTACTCCTCTCCCGGTACCCCAGGCCCCTACTCCTCTCCCGGTACCTCAGACCTCTACTCCTCTCCCGGTACCTCAGGCCCCCACCCCTCTCTTGGCACCCCAGGCCCATAGTCCTCTTCCGGTGCCCCAGCCCTCTACCCTTCCCCCTCAAATCCCTCCTCCTGTTTCCCAAGTTGCTGATGCAGCCCGACCTCCCCTTTCGCAAGTGACCTCGCCTGATTCTTCAGCAGGAGGTCTCTCCCAACCTTACTCCCAGGTCTCCCCTAGCTTAACTGGCTATACTGCTTTGGAACACGAGCCTGAACCCCCTCTGCCCCCTCCTACAGGCCCGCAGAGCTTACACCCTACTTACACCAGCAAACATACGGTTTTGTCAGCCCCCTTCTAGTCAAAGCATTTCTCGATGCTCGATTCCTAACTCTCAGTTTCTCTGTCTCCCCTGCAGGCTCAGGGGGTGCTGCCCCCTCCCCAAGAGCCGCTGCTGCGGCGTCCGTGGGGCACAGGGGGTGGCAAAGCGGGGTCCGGGATGCGAGCGGGGGAGCAGCGGGAGGAAGAGGAGGAGAGAGGAAGGGGAGGAGCAGGAGCAGGAGGAGCAGGGAGAGGAGCAGCAGCCGCAGGCAGAGGATCGCGGTGTTCCAGGGCGAGCCCGCTGAGCCCGCAGCTCCGCTGGTCCCCGGCAGCATCGCATTCCTGCATCCCGCGGGTGAGCGCGGAGGGGAAGCTTCGCCCGGGGCGATCGCGGCAGCTCCAGCACGGTTGGTTGGGTTTTGGTGTTTTGGGGGATGGGGGTGGTGTTTGTGCCTCGCAGATTCGGGGAATCGAGTCCCAAATATATTTGGATGTCCCTGGGAGAGGTATTGTTTTGTTGATATGAGGAGGGGTGGTTTTGCTCTTGCAGGAATACAAAGCTAAGCCGTAAATGCCCCTTGGGAGGATTTGGAGGGGCCCACGTGGCGATCACCCCGTCCTGGCGGAGCGGGACATCGGTTTTGGGGGATCCCCGGGAGAGGCGTGGGATGAAAGGTGGGAGCCCCGGCGTGGGGAGAGGGGCGACAGCAGAGCTGGGGACCCCGGCAGCCTGGAGGGAGGTGGAGCCAAAAGATGAGTGGGTCCGGGCCCCCCGAGCCTGGAAGGGCTGGCGGGGGAGCGGGGGAAGGCCTGCGTGCCTGGAGTGGGGGAGCTGAGTCAGGGCAGGATGAGCCCTGGGATCCCCGGAACGCCCTCAGCGTGCCTGAGCAGGAGCCAGGGAGAGTGGGGATCTCCAAGAGCCATGGGCTCCCCTAGCAGCTCTAAAAACAGGTATCTCCCGTAATCCCAAAGTGCAGACAGTGCAAACAGGGAACTCCTGGGAGAGTGTTTTTGGGCTCCTTCGTGATTTTTGGAGCTCTTTATAGACACCAGGCACCCGGGGGAATTCTTGAGTTGCAGTCGGGAGAGCAGGACTTTCAAGGCCAATGCATTCACGTCTTGTTTTTCCCTAAACCAGGATTTTCCATTCCCAAGTCTTACCCAGATGGAGGAGAAGGCTGTGAGGAAGAGGAAGATGTCCCGGGACAGCCAGGCAGGTGATAAGGAAGTCACTGCCCTTTTCCCCTCTGTCCTGCTGGGGATGGACTGCGGGGATCTCCTTCTCCTTCCCTCTGGCTTGAAGGCAAATCCCATCCGCTCCTTGTCCTTCCTGCCCCGGACAAGGAGCTGAGGACGGGAGACCATGGAGGACAAATCCCCACAGCAGAACCTCGTGGAAGAGGCTGTTTGGAGCGGCTCCACAGCACAGGAATCCAACAGGGAGAAAAAGCCGCAGAGATCCCGCACAAGGAGGGGCTGCAAACGCAGATCATGGGGATCCGAGGAAGAAAGACTAGGCCTGGACTGGGCAGGCAGCCAGAGATCTGGCCAGAGCTCTGAGCTGAGGGTCCATGAGCAGCTTCATGATGGCAAGAAGCCCCTCCAGTGTTTGGAATGTGGGAAGAGCTTCCACAGGAGCTTCAGCCTGGTCCGGCATTAGATGATCCACACTGGGGAACGGCCCTACGAGTGTGGGGAATGTGGGAAGGGCTTCAGAAACACCTCCGACCTGATCCGCCACCTGACAGTGCACACTGGGGAACGGCCCTACGAGTGTGGGGAATGTGGGAAGGGATTCAGCTGCAGCTCCAACCTGATCATCCACCAGAGGATCTACACTGGGGAACGGCCCTACGAGTGTGGGGAATGTGGGAAGAGCTTCAACCAGAGCTCCCACCTGATCTGCCACCAGAGACTCCACACTGGGGAACAGCCCTATGAGTGTGGGGAATGTGGGGAGAGCTTCATTCTGAGCTCCAGTTTGCTCTACCACCAGTTGATCCACACTGGGGAACGGCCCTACGAGTGTGCCGAATGTGGGAAGGGCTTCAGGACGCGCTCCCACCTCACCCGCCACCAGAGGATCCACACTGGGGAACGGCCCTACAAATGTGGGGAATGTGGGAAGAGCTTCAGCCTGAGCTCCAGTTTGATCCACCACCAGATGATCCACACTGGGGTACGACCCTATGTGTGTGGGGAATGTGGGAAGAGCTTCCGTGACAGCTCTGGCCTGATCATGCACCAGGCAATGCACGCTGGGGAATGCCCCTACAAGTGCTCAGTATGTGGGAAGCGCTTTAGCCAGAGATTCAACCTGATTGTCCACCAGAGGATCCACACCGGGGAGAAGCCCTATGAGTGTCCTGAGTGTGGGAAGAGGTTTCAGAGGAGATGCAGTCTGCTCAAGCATCAGCAGATTCACACACAAGAGAGGCCTTTCCACTGCCCTTGCTGTGGGAAGGGCTTTAAGAAAAACTCCACCCTCGTCACCCACCAGCGGATGCACACTGGGGAGAGGCCCTAACAGTGCCCCAGTGTGGGAAGAGCTTCTCCCAGGACTCTGCCGTGACCTGACACCAATGGGGGCACCTGTAAGGGAAGCCCTGTGAGTGCCCTGCATGCAGGAAGAGCTTCGTGCGCTGCTCCAGCTCCATCCCTACTGGAGGACCCCGATGGATGCTCCCCAGTGACCCTCGTTGGGCAGAGCCTTGATGATCCATGGTCCTGGTGATCAATGTTGGGAATGCACCTGGCTGGTGGTCTCCATATCTTCCTGGCTCTCCATGGGCACCTGGACTCAGCAGGCCAAAACTCCATTGGGATGCAGACTGACATCAGGAATTCATTTGGGACAGCGGATTTTACTTTTGACCACAAAAAATTTTGCCATTTGCATCCAATTATTTCTTCTGGCAGTGTCAAGGAATATTGGATGGCCCTTGAGGTCTTTACCAACTGTCACGGTGTGACTTGGGTTTGCCAACCTTAATATATTTAATTTCTTTTAGAGACAGGACCCAGGAGTAGAGACAAGGCAGGCTCAAAACTTAAAAAGGTACAAGAAGGAATTTATTAATAATACAAAAAGAAGATATAGCATTCAGGATAAAATTCCTAGATTGTTCCCTCCTTCCCTTCATTCTACATTTCTTACCAACATACATACAGAGAGAACACTTCAGTCAGTCATACACTCAAATAATCTGTTCAGTTTACTTCAGAGAGAAAAGTCCCTTTTCTGGTTATGGCTTAGGGGGTGTCTTCACCTTCACAGTCTGCGTCCATCCGGGACCCACAGAACTATGAATTTTCCTCTCATTTACACTGTCCTTCTAGAGCCGTGTTATGGGTTACGATGCACACATAGGGTACCCCCTCTAAAGGCAGGCTACTAAAAAAAAACCAGAATTCTCTTCATCTGCTTTTCTATCAAATGTCTCTGTTCATATTCCAGTTCCAGAACAGAGACCCCCATTCCCTCGTGGCAAAGGATTCTTTTCTCAAATATTTCAACCCCCCATGTATTTTTCACAGTTTAAAGGAACTTTAGTAAGTCACAATCCCCACAGCCCACAAAAAAGGTTTTCAGCTACTTGCATCTTTTCAATCTCTTCCCACCAGGAACTTTGTCTTCATCCCGCTGACTTCCGTAGTCTCCATGCTTCATTTCTTCTCATTCAGGGGAATTCAGGAGGTCCAGGATTCCATCCAGGCATAAAGAAGTTACAATTGTATCCAGATGACAAAGAAAACAAAAAGTGGGCAGCTGGAGTTCTTCTCTGCCACGTGGAAAGGCAGCCGAGCCCAGCCGGCAGGGCCGGGGCCATGTGGCCGGCGAGCTGGGGAGCCATCGCTGCCGGTGCTGGGGCCATGCGGCCGGTGCTGGGGCCATCGCGGAGCCCGGGGGCCCCCCCAAGCCAGGGAGCTCCCATGAGAGCCGGTCCCGTGCACGGGCCGGGCTGGCTTCCTCCCACCGAGCCCGGGGCCAGGGTTCGAGCCAGGGCCTCCCATGAGAGCCGGGGTGCGGGCGGACCCCAGACCGAGCCGGAGCCGGGCCGGAGCCTAGCTGGACCTCCCACCCCCTCACGGAGGCCGGGAACCCAAAGAGCAGAATCAACTTCGATGCAATTGTGATTTGTGAAAGCGAAATAACTTTTTCATTGGTTTCCCGAGCTGTCCATCACCAAATCAGCTCTCTGATTGGTGCCAGCAGCTCACAGGGGAAGCTCCCAGAGATGGGAGAGTGCCTCCCACTCCCCACCTCATGGAGCCATCCCTGAGGTGAAACCACCCATCCCCCACACCACGTGAAACCAACACACCGACCTAAACCATTCCATGATTCTGTTTGGCACAGAGGCGTCTTCCACAGCCAAACAGTGATGGACGGGGCAGAAAACCAAGATTTTTGGAGACAATGGAATGGAAAGGCCTCTAAAAAGGTTCTTTCACTCTCGCCCAAGCCCATGCATACTCAGTCATCCTTTTATTTTGGCCTTGATTTTCTTTCATTTTTTCTTCATTTCTTCACCCAACATTATGGTAACCATAAAGACCTTGAACTAAGACATGGATGGGGATATTGTGGGATGTGGGTGGGGACATGGTGGGGACTGGGACATGGATATGGATATGGACATGGACATGGACATGGACATGGACATGGATATGGATATGGACATGGACATGGACATGGATATGGATATGGGTGTGGGTACGGATATGGATATGGATATGGATATGGATATGGATATGGATATGGATATGGATATGGATATGGATATGGATATGGATATGGATATGGATATGGATATGGGTGTGGACAGGCCTGTGGATGGAGATATTGGGCATGGAGAGTCACAGACACAGATGGTGACATAGAGGTGTATCCCATGGATGTGGACATGGGGGACATGGGATAGCCTTTATCACAATGGGAAAAAGCAGTTCACTTTCCCGGTAAATTTTAAACAGTTTAATAAAGGACAATGAGAGACAAAGAATAAAGCAAAAAGTTGTAACGGCCGGTGCTTGACATTGAGCCAAGAGCACACACTAACTCAGAAAACACTTGGTAAATGCATCAAGCTGTTGCATTTTCATAAACCTTCATGCATTATTCAAAACCACCCCCAACCTGTAAATCAAATTTTTTTTTTCTATTTTATCTTTTTCTCTCTCCTTGTGGCTCCTTGTCAGCGAACTCCATGATAATGGAAATCAATTAATTCCTCCCTGGAGATCTCTTGTCACCGCTGTCTTCATCCAGATAGAATAATCCAAGTTTGTGAAGAATGTCCTGATTATCCTTTTACCATTCTCTGAGTTAGTTACATGAACAAAAGCTTTACATCACTATGTTATAGTTCAAGAAAAAATAGATATTTATCACACTATTATTTCTAAGTTTTGTTAATAGCAGAACAAAAAGAAACTATATTCTCAAAGCATTATACATAGAGCATTCATTTTAATATTTGCTAGAAAAGCCAATAATGTAATATGTACTTATAACACTATGGGACATGGAGACACCCTGTGGGACACGGGGACATCCCACGGGACACAGGGACATCCGACAGGACAGGGCCCCGGGACCTCGGGGACTTTGGTCCCACCGGGGGTGAGGAGCAGGGGGCACACAAAGGGAGGGGCAGGGACACGTGGAAGGGAGCAGAGAACACGCAGGGGCTGAGAGGGATGGGGAGACTCGGAGGGACAGGGACATGTGCAGAGGGACAGGGGCACACGGGTGGGGGACAGTGAGACACTGGGGGGACATGGAAGGGGGACAGGGACACACGCAGGGAGACGGGGACACACGGGGGAGGGCGGGGACACGATGCCACCGGGACATGTGAGAGCACGCTGCCATCAGGGCCTAGCTGGGACAAAAGCCAGATGCGGTGACACCCAGCCAAGCGGGGCTACCACGTGACCTGTGGGCGACACCGCCCGCCCGACCCTTGTCCTGTGCCCAGCCTGTCCCCAGGAGTGGCTCCATGGCAGTGGCCGCTCGCTGCGTTCCCTGGCTGCGGTGGCCCAGGGCACCTTCGTGGTGGCCCTGCTGCTGCGCAGTGGCTCTGGGATGCACTGCTGTTACCGATTCAGCGCCACTTGTCGCCCAGCTGAACAAGTTCCCTACCCTGCCCTGGGCGCGAATTGGTTGCTGGGACACGCTGGCATGGTGAGAGAGCAGGGGGTGACACCTGCTTGAGGGGTACATACAGAATGACTTGGCTGGTGGCACTTGGAAGGTCAGTGAGGGACGGGGGTGGTGGCACCCCGGCAAAGGGACATGAGGACAGAGTGGTGGCACCTCCAAGGGGCAATGGGGACAGACATACATGTCCCCAAGGCTGGCAGTGCCCTGAGGGCACATATGTGCCCAAGCCTGTGTGTGCACCCAATGACACACATGTCCCCTGTTGTCCCCAGGGCCAGAGCACAGAGCAGGGCCTGCAGCAGGTGGACTCCCTGGTGGCCCAGTACCCTCATGGCTGCCTCTGGTGGGGACTTCCTGGCTGCCCATCCTGCATCTCTTCCACTCCCAGCACCCTTCGGGCCACTCCTCAGTGCCTCAGGTAGGACTCGGGTCACCAGATGGGTCCCCAGGGCCACCCATGTGTGTCACTGCACCTGGCACACAGAGAACTGGCAGTGCCCAGGCAGTGGCCACCAACCCAACCCCGCAGGTCACCAAAGGTGTCACCATGGCCAGGCCAAATGCCACGCCAGAGTGGCCACCAACCTGCTCTTGAGGTTTCCCTAAGGCCAGTCAAAGGTGTCACCGTGTCCAGCCTCTGGTTGTCCCACAACCTCCATGCTTTGTTGGCCATGGGTGCTGGGAGAGGGTCCCCACTGTGGGTTAAGGGGTGCAGACAGGGTGCCTCATCCCAGTGTCCCCACCCAGGGAACCCCAGTGTGCCCACCCAGTGAATCCCCTGCCCACCCCGTCCTTGTGTGTTGCAGCTTTCGTGGCCCCCTAAGGATAAAACTTTCTACGGCTTCCTCAATGCCTGGCAGTGGTGAGTGGAGTTGGTTGGGTGGGGACAGCACGTCTGGGTGTCACATGGGTGAGACAGCACCCTGGGTGTCACGTGGGTAGAGACAGCAGCGCTGGGTGTCACACAGGTGGGGACAGCAGCACTGGGTGCCCCCTGCTGGATCCAGGTGTCACAGGGGAGGGCACAGCAAGTTTTGGGGACAGAACCCTTGGGCACCCGCAATGGATGTGGGTGTGTCACAAGGACAGTGGGGACAGGGACACCCCAGGGTGTCCTGGGCCGACCCTGCTGTTCCCTCCTCAGGGAGGGGCTGCTGCTGAGCAGCGGGCAGCTAGGCGCTGGCACCGGCTGACTCCTGACTCCCGCCTTCCACGGGGATGTTCTCGGGCTTACCTGGGAATCTTCAGCCAGAGCACCCTGCGTGCTGCTCGTGAGAGATCCAAGAGTCCCCACTGCACCCCAATCAGAAGTGCTGCACCCTACATCCTGACTTCTGCCCCTAACTCTGACCTGCATCCCAAACCCTAAGTCCTACACCCAAAATTCTGTCCTGCACCCACTGCTGCACCCCGAGTCCTGTTCTGCACCCTAAATCGTGCTGCACCCAAAATCCTGACTTGCACCCCAAATCCTGACCTGCACTCCAAACTCTTACCCGCATCCCAAACTCTGAGTCCTGCACACAAAATTCTGTCCTGCATCCGCTGCTGCACCCTGAGTCCTGTTCTGAACCCCAAATCCCATCCCACAAATCTGCCCCCAAACCCAACTCCACCCCTCGTTCATCATCACATCCCTGTCCCACACCCCCCACCCCAATTCTTGCCCCTCTCCCACCCTGTCCCACCCCCAATTTATGCCATGCCCCCGTCCCCTGTCCCTGTTCCCTCCCTGACCCTGTCCATCCCCCCAGGCCAAGTGGGGGGGCAGCAGCGGCAGCTGCCAGGGGGGCACTGGAGATGGAGGTGCTGCAGCCCCTGAGCCTCCTCACCCTGGACACGCTCCAGAAGTGCATCTTCAGCCACAAAAAGCCACTGCCAGGGAGTGAGTGCCACCTGTCCCACTGGCCATCCTGGGGGCCACAGTGACCCCACCATTGTCCCTGCTGGCCATCCTGGCGGCTGTGGTGACCCCACCATCGTTCCTGTTCGCCATCTGGTGTCTGTGATGACTGCACAAGCCCCACCATAGTCCCCACTGGCCATCCTGTGGGCCATGTGACCCTGCCATTGTCCCCATTCAGCCATTCTGGGGAGGCTATGGTGACCCTGCATGGTCCCTGTTGGCCATGCTGGTGGCCCTAATGGTCCTGCCATGGTCTCTGCTGGCCATGCTGGTGGCCCACAGTGTCCCTCAGTGTCCCCGGTTTCCTGTAGGCTGGCCCAGTGAGTACATCCAGGCCATCCTGGAGCTGAACTTCGTTGGTCGTCAGCCAGCTCCGGCCACTTCTCCACCCATGGTGGCTGTACAGGCTCTCCTCTGATGGCGGTGGCCATCGCCTGCTCCACCGTCCGCGCCTTCACCGCTGACGTGGTGCAGCGCCGGCGGCCAGCGCACTCGCCCGCCTGGGCCACCAGGCCTGGCTGGATGGCCACCCGGGGGCGCTAGCATGGACTTCATCGACCTCCTGCTGCTCACCAAGGTGGGCGTGGGGTGGTGGCCAGGGGGCACATGGAGGTGGTTGAGAGGGTGGTGGTGGGCCATGGGGGAGATGATGGTGGCCATGGGGTGGTGGCCATGGGGGATGGAGGTGGTTGAGAGGGTGGTGGTGGCCATGGTAAGATGATGGTGGCCATAGAGTGGTGGCCATGGGGGATGGTGGTGAAGGGGATGGTGGTAGCCATGGAAGGATTGGCCATGGACTGATGGCCGCCAAGGGAACAGTGGTGGCCATGGGCAGCATTGACCATAGAGCTGGTCGCCAGTGGGATGGTGGTGCCTGTAGGGTGGTGGCCATGGATGGGATTTGGCCATGAACCAGTGGCCCCAGGTGGCCCATAGCTCACCTTGCCCCCTTGGGAGGCGAGGGATGGCCACACCCTCTGTGGGGCTGAGGACATGGCGGCCGAGGCTGACACCTTCATGTTTGAGGGTGAGCACGAGGCTCCCAGGTGCCACTGGGGGCAGAGCCACTCCAGAGTCCCCTCACTCATCCGATGTCCCCACAGGCCACGACACCACGGCCAGTGGCCTGGCATGGCTCTTCTATAACCTGGCTGGCCACCCTGAGCACCAGGAGGCGGTGCCGCCGAGAGGTCCAGGAGCTCCCTGGCTGGCCAGGACACTGCGGACATTGAATGATGAGATGTCCCCAGGGCCACCCCTGGCCATGAGGCCGGGAAACATGGTGTCACTCCTGCTTGTCCCCAGGGAGGACCTGTCCCAGCTACCCTTCACCACCATGCGCATCAAGGAGAGCCTGCGGCTGCACTGTCACTGCCATGTCAGGGCTGCACCGAGGGGCGTCCCCCTGCGTGACTGGCCGTGTCATCCCTAAGGGTATGGCGTGGCCAGGGTGTCCCCAGTGTCACCACCCACTGCTGTCACCTGCTGTCCCTAAAGTGGCCATTCCATCCCACCAGGGGTTATCTGCACTGATGAGTATCTATGGGACCCACCACAACCCAGAGCTCTGGCCGAGCCTGAGGTAGTGCCACCCCACGAGTGTCCCTGTCACCATGATGGTGGTGACAGCTGTGTCCCTCACAGTGTCACTGTCACCCCCAGGTGTTCAATCCCTAGAGGTTCAGCCCAGAGAACAGCAAGGGATGGTCCCGTCATCCTTCATCCTCTTCTCTGCTGGCCCCAGGTACGTGGTGGGGTGGGGACAGGAGGCGTCCCCAAGTGCCACCCCTATCCCTGGCTGGGCTTACAGTGGGGTGACAGTGACAATAAGGGATGTGGTGGCAGGAACTGCATTGGGCAGAGCTTTGCCATGGCTGAGATGAAGGTGGTGGTGGCACTGACACTGTCGGTTCGTGCTGCGGGAGGGACACAGGCAGCAATCACGCATAGCCCGAGCTGATCCTTGAGCTGAGGGACGGGCTCTGGCTGCTGCTGGAGGCACTGGAGGGGAGTGGCCTGAGGGACATGGGTCACCAGAACATGGGGACATCCTGCCAGGCAGGTGTCACACCCAAAGGAGGAGCAGAGAATCAACGGTAGCGTGAAGGGGACAGCATCGTGGTGGTGGTGGGGATGTTTTGTCCTTGGTCATGGCACACCCTAATGGCGTGGATGTGTCCACCCAGGGACTTGTCCCCTAGGCCACTTGTCACCATCCATGGCCATATCACCTCCCATGTCACCATCCATGGCCACATTCCTCCATGTCACCATCCATGGCAATCCCCATGTCACCATGTCTATGACCCTCCCAAGCCCTGATATCTCCATCCACAGCCCTGCCCATATCCATATCCAAGTCCATGTCCATGTCCATATCCATGTCCCAGTCCACATCACATCCCCACCCACGTCCCACAATGCCCCCATCCACATCTTAGTTCAAGGTCTTTATTTTTACCCCAATGTTGGGTGAAGACTGAAGAAAAATGAGAAAACCAAGGCCAAAGAAAACTATTTACCTGTCCATGCTGGCTGAGTATGCATGGGCTTGGGTGGAGTAGAAAGAACCTTTTTTAGAGGCCTTTCCACTCCAAAATCTTGGTTTTCTGCCCCGAGTCCATCACCATATGGCTGTGGAAGATGCCTCTACAGCCAGATAGAATCATGGAATGGTTTAGGTTGGTAAAGACCTCAAAGGGCCATCCAGTATTCCTTAACACTGCCAGAAGAAATAATTGGATGCAAATGGCAAAATTTTTTGTGGTCAAAGTAAAATCTGCTGTCCCAAATGTATTCCTGATGTCAGTCTGCATCCCAATGGAGTTTTGGCCTGCTGAGTCCAGGTGCCCACGAGAGAGCCAGGAAGGCGTGGAGACCATCAGCCAGGTATGTTCTCAACATGGATCACCAGGACCATGGATCACCAAAGGCTCTGCCATCTGAGGGGTCATTGGGAGCATCCAGCCGAGGTCCTCCAGTGGGGATGGAGCTTGAGCATGCTTGAAGCTCTTCCTGCACGCGGGGCACTCACAGGGCTTCCTTACAAGTGCCCCTGTTGGTGTCCAGGTCGCGGCAGGGTCCTGGCAGAAGCTCTTCCCACACTGGGGCACTGTTAGGGCCTCTCCCCAGTGTGCATCCCGGCTGAGTGGGTGACGAGGGTGGAGTTTTTTCTTAAAGCCCTTCCCACAGTAAGGGCAGTGGAAAGGGCCTCTCTTGTGTGTGAATCTGCTGATGCTTGAGCAAACTGGATCTCCCCTGAAACCTCTTCCCACATTCAGGACACTCACTTAGGGCTTCTCCCTGGTATGTATCCGTTGGTGAACAACCAGGTTGGAGTTAAGGGTGAAGCTCTTCCCACACTCAGGACACTCATGGGGCTTCTCCCCGGTGTGGATCCTCTGGTGGACAATCAGGTTGGATCTCTGGCTGAAGCATTTCCCACATTCTGAGCACTTGTGGGGGCATTCCCCAGCATGCATTGCCTGGTGCATGATCAGGCCTGAGCTGTCACGGAAGCTCTTCCCACATTCCCCACAAACATAGGGTCGTACCCCAGTGTGGATCATCTGGTGGCCGGGGTGAGGTGGGAACTCTTCCTGAACCCCATCCCACATTCCCCACATTTGTAGGGCCGTTCCCGGTGTGGATCATCTGGTGGCCGGGACAAACTGGAGCTCAATCTGAAGCTCTTCCCACATTCCCCACACTCGTAGGGCCGTTCCCAGTGTGGATCCTCTGGTGACCTAGATCAGATGGGAGCTGACGCTGAATCTCTTCCCACATTCCCACACACTCGTAGGGCTGTTCCCCAGTGTGCACCGTCTGGTGGCGGATCAGGTCAGAGGTGTCTCTGAATCCCCTTCCCACATTTCCCCACACTTGTAGGGCCGTTCCCCGGTGTGGACTCATCTGGTGGCGGTTGAGGGTGGGAGCTTGTGCGGAAACTCTTCCCACATTCCAAGCACTGGAGGGGGCTTCTTGCAATCATGAAGCTGCTCACAGACCACCAGCTCAGAGCTCTGGCCAGATCTCTGGCTGCTTTTCCCTGGCACAGGCTGCCTTTTTTCCACATGAGAACATCCTGGGCTGGGTTTTGCGCCCCTCCTCATGTGGGATCTCTGAGGCTTTTCTTCCCCATTGGACTTCTGGATTGTGGAGCCGGTCCAAACAGCCTCTTCCATGATTTTCTGCTGCGGCAACTTCCTCTTCCTCACACCCTTTTTCTCCATCTGGATAAGACCTGGAAAAGGGAAATCCAGTTTAGGGAAAAACAAGGCAGTGAGTGCAGTGGCTTTGAATGTTCCGCTGTCCAGGTCCACCACGAGAAGTCACTGAGTATCTGCTGCCCATAAAACCTCCAAAATCAAGAAAGGCATCCAAAACACTCTTCCAGGAGATCCCTGTTTGCACTGTCCTCACTTTGAGGGTTATGGGGGGCCCTGTTCTCCAAGAGCTGCTGGAGGCCCATGGATTTGGGATCTCCCCTCCCGGGTCCTGCTCAGGCATGCTGAGGTCTTTGGGGTCCCAGGGCTCATCCTGTCCTCATTCTGACTCGGCTCACTCCAGTCAGGCCTCAGACCTCTCCTGCTCCCCATAAGCACTTCCCGGACTCGGGGGCCCGGACCCCACTCATCTTCCAGCTCCACCTCCCTCCCAGGCTGCCGGGGTCCCCAGCTCTGCTGTCGCCCTCTCCCCACGCCAGGGGCTCCGCCTTTCATCCTACGCCTCTCCCAGGGATCCCAAAACTGCTGTCCCGCCCGCCGGGACGTGGCGGGTGATCGCCACGTGGGCCTCAAATCCTCCCAAGGCATTTACGGCTCAGCTTTGGATTCCTGCAAGAGCCAAACCACCTCCTGCTCATAACAACAAAACAATACCTCTCCAGGGACATCCAAATATATTTGGGACTCGATTCCCGAATCTGCGAGGCACAAACACCACCCCCATCCCCAAAAACACCCAAAAACCCAACCAACCGTGCCGGAGCTGCCGATCGCCCCGGGGCGAGCTTCCCCTCCGCGCTCACCCGCGGGATGCAGGAATGCGATGCTGCCGGGGCCAGCGGAGCTGCGGGCTCAGCGGGCTCGCCCTGGGCCACCGCGATCCTCCGCCTGCGGCTGCTGCCCTCTCCCTGCTCCTCCTGCTCCTGCTCCTCCTCTCCTCTCCTCCCTTCTCTCTCTCCTCCTCTTCCTCCCGCTGTCTCCCCGCTCGCATCCCGGACCCCGCTTGCCACCCCTGTGCCCCACGGGCCGCAGCAGCGGCTCTTGGGAGGGCCGCACCCTGAGCCTGCAGGGAGACAGAAAACTGAGAGTTAGAATCGAGCATCGAGAAATGCTTTGACTAGGAGGGGGCTGACAAAACCGTATGTTTGCTGGAATTTACGGTGCTTACAAGAACAGGGGGAGAGCAAGGCTGCAGGATAAGAGAAAGAGCTGGAGTGGGCGAACAGGATGCAAGGACAAAGGCACCACAGGATAAGGGGGATTCTCCAGATTCCTGAACCCAGGAAAACTGGTATCAAAGTCCAGAAGATGACCAAAAGGGACTAAAAAGAGAATGTTTAAGGAGACAAGATGAAAAGTTCAACTAACAGGAAGACTGTTGTCTACATCCCAAGGAGCAGTATGCAGCCGTAAATATGTGTTGAGATTATTTTCATATGAAGCGTGGACATGCAATGTATCTGTATTAGATGTATTGTGCAATCCTAGTTTGTAGAGAACTAAAGAGGCGCCACAGGTGTGCGTGTTTTTGGAGGAGCTATCCCCTCAGCGCTGAATAAATACATACCCTTCTTAGAACTTATTTTGTGCGTTATAGAGAGGATTTTCCCGCGCTTCACAGGGATGGGCAGGCTCAGAGGGCCCCCAGTGCAGATCCGTCCGTGCCGTGCCCTCCCCGAGCCTAGAATTCCGCTCCCGGGGGTCGCTGGATGCGAGGGGTGGCGCAGGTAGGGGTGGGAGTGAGCGCTGGGCGCTGCGGCTCTGCCGCTGTTACAGATACATGTTATGAGAGTTGGCTTCTCCCCGAATATTCAGATAAATGCTGTATGTGTGTGGTGATAAAATATTTTTAAAAATACAGTTTTCTTTAAAAAGTACCATGAGGCTAATGAAGTGTCTTCATAATAAATAAACTACCTACCTAGTTAAATAGCTTGCTCATTAAAAGAACACCTGCAGCTAATGAAACCCACTTACCAGCACCATCTCTAAAGTTGAAAACCACAAATCAGAATTAAAACTAAAAAAATAAATTAAAACCACAGTGAGAAAGAAAAAGCACATGCTCTAAAAAGCGCAACTAAAGGAAAATAGCCATATAAAACAAATCTAAAATATAAAAAATAATTTATAAAACGGTTTGAAAATACATAGAATGTAATATGCAACAGAGTAAATAGATTTTTAAAAATCTTAAAAAACAGGTTTACTCTTAATCAAATGCCAAACACCCAACCACTATAACCTTTGCTTTATTATTTTGTCTCTTATTTTTCTTTTTATTAAAGCCTTTTATAATCCACACAAAAGAACACATTTTTCCGCATATACACTCTCTGGGGGTAGCCACTGAGCAAATTGTTCAGTTTGGCCTCTGGTTCAGCTCGTGAAGGTGCTGTGCTCTGTGGCTTTCCCCAGCGGCTGCCAGGTTCCAGCCTGAGCTCCTCCCTATTTCTTTTCTCTTTCCTATTTCTCTACCTCACATTTCCAGTTCTATCAAATCCATGTATTCAATCAAATGTTGTGCTCCTATGGTCTCATTTGCACCTTCACTGGGCTTGGGTGATGTGTCTCACCCTGCTGGGCCCCTTCTCACCACCATCATTCTGGAATTCTGTGTCAAGGCAGCTCTTTCCCTTTTCTCCCTCTCTGCTTTGAGCTGGGGAATGGGCTGGAGAAAATGTCCAGCATGTTATAAATCCATATTATAATATTTACTACAAAATGCTAAAGGCGCATGCTGTATGTTTAATGTTAAAGAGTTACTTTTCCTATAAAGATATAATTATTATTTCTGCTTCATTAGAAGTAAACTTAAATATAATTGTGAAATAGATGATATCGTGATGCTTGAGGGAGATTAGAATTGCCTGCTTGGTTAGGATAATATCAATGGACTGATGATGACGCTGCTACGGAGTCAGCACCAACTATGGACCAAAAGTCCAGGCTGGAGGGTGAAAATAAGAATGGACTAAAACCACATACAAGAGAAATGTGCACACTCTAAAAAGGCAAACCGAGGGAGGAGCCGAGGGCTAAAGCAGTTCTTGGAACATATAAAACTACTTTGGTGGTGGAAACTGGGAGGTGTTGGCCAAGTATCCCAAGGCATATGATATAGATAATAGAGTAGAGTGGAAACAAAGTACTATCCCAAGGCCACAGTATTTGAGGAAGTTTAAAATGCTATCAGTAATTGATGGATAACCAGGTAGAAGCACCTCATAGAAAATTTGTAACTGCACTACAATTAGGGTGCTAATGTTTTGCCCCACGGGAGGCGATTCTGGCCAAGGGGGACTCATGAAAAACTGCTAAATGTTAGTGCGTTTGCTGATGGAAGCTTATCAGCCCATAATATGAGGGAACTGTCAATCACCAGGAATAAAAGGGCACAAAACGGCGTACATCTGTGAGCTCTGCGAGGGTAAAAAGAGGTGGACTGTATTTCAAGAAGACTATGACAATATGAGTTATGCAAAGCCAAATTTGGTCTTTGTTGAAGGAGGAAGGAAAGGCATTCATGAGGTGAACATGACAATCAGATACAAAGCCTCTGGCTCCTCCCTTGAGAGTTGCTGCCAGTAAGAAGGTCAAGAAAGTATCGAGTGCCTTCACAGACAAACTCAAGATCTTATAAATGCAGCGGGCACTGAATTTGTGGAGCTTTCCTATAGGAGCACTAGGAAAGTGGTGTGAAAAATTCTTCTGCTGTTGGCCCTAGGTCTCTCTAAAGATGTAAGGGCAAGAGAAGACTGCCCTGAGCCCAGAGCATCAGGCTGCTCTCCTCTATTGAGTATAGTACACACATGCACTTTTTGTGGACAGAAGCTTTCGATGGATTGTTTCCATTCCAGGAAACTAAAAAATAAGGCTGAATGGCAATGTCGGCTGGACAGTGGGTAGGACATGTTGGAACAATACAAATCTTCCAATCATGCCATGTGGGCCACTGCCCATATTTAGGATAAGTTTAGCTTAATTTGGACCAGGTGAATGGGTCACCTAATCTTAAACCTGGAGGAAAAGCCTATAATGCGTATATGTTTAACAAGAAGTCCACGAATGAAAGTCACTTTTGGTTCCATCTTGGTAAGACTGATTTCTCCAGAAAAATGACAGCAAGGTTGATTGAAAGCATGTCCCCCTCAACCCAAGGCAAAAGAGGCTTTATATAAGAGCAGCAGGGTGCTCTGAAAATTTGATAGTCCTGAAACCAATAAATTCAATCTGCCAGAAGAGAACACAGGCTGCTGGGTGTCATGTTCCTCTGGACATTGGCTAAGGCTTTTGACCACCAGCACTTTCTACATGCTCTGCAGCAAAGGAAAGTGGACTCCCATGTCACCTGCTTGGTGAGTAGCCATATGTATGAGAACATACATCTTCACATGAAAAGCTCTTCAGAAAACTAACATGCGAAAACGTATACACCATCCTAGACTAAGATGCTTGACAGACCATGCGGATACAAAAGCAGGGCTCCTTGGATCCCCTGACCTCCAGATTTGATCAACTGTCAAGGAATAGCAATGTTTAACACCATGTGCACATGTGATGCCATTCTGCACTCCAGCATGAAGGATGGAGATCTGGGTATCCCAACACTGATAGCCCAAAAGGTGCACATAGACTTGCCCAATGTTTGGATGATGAGATTATTGCTGTGGGGGAGGGATTTGGATTAGAATTGCGAGATGGTATTTTTTTGTTTGGATTTGGATGTTTATTACTTTTTATTTCTATTATAGTTTTATCAAACTCGTGAGTTTTACAGTACTTTATGTTAATAAATAAAAATTAAGACTCTGCAGGGATTTTTAGAATAAAATTGTTTAGTAAGAAATGCCTAAATTATTTGTACTTTTAACTAATAACTATTTGTGGCCTATAGCACGTGGACTTTTTATTTAATTGCAAACATCACACTTAGACTTATGAAGAAGGCCAAAAGAAGGACAATGTTTTGTTCTAAAATTTTTACTTGTTTTATATATATATTACTCTATTCCAAAACTTGAGAAATCTAAGTTCCAACACCTTAGTGGTTCACTGAAAAAGAATGCTTAGATCAAATATATGGAAAGTCGCAGGATGAGAGCCAGAGGGATCAAGAAAAGATCCTGTCAATATGGGAGCCTAACCTAAGACCTTCAAACTGCTGGAGCAATGCAGGTGATGACACAACACCAGAATGGGAAAGTAGCTTCCTCTGAAAAGCACCAAGTATTCGACTGTGTGGCTGCGAGGAGAGCAGGAGTTTTGGTCCTCCCAAATTTCCCCTGCACAATAATGCAGTGATGACACATGGGGAGACGGCTCAGAGTACCTCATGATGAAGCAGAGACAAATCTGCGGCCATGGAGGCCCAGAATGGATGAGGGATTCACCTGCCATCCTGTGCTGGATCCTACTCTGCAGTGGATCCATTCCCAAAGGGAGGCCATGACCCAATAGGAAGGCTGTGATAAAGCAGGATCCTGCAGCACCTGTAGAACCCTGGAGAGAGGAGCTACACCTGGAGCAAATTCCTAGCTAATTTAATGTTCAGTGGCATCCTTGGTTTCCGTTGGATCCTATGATCGTCAAGAATGGCCTTGGTTCTATGAGGCCCCAATGTGTCACAATGGTCCCTTGGTTCCATTAGGTCGCAAGGCATCACAGTATCTCCTTTTGTTCCATGGCTCCCCATAGTGCCACAATGACCACTTTATCTCTGTTGCAATCCTGTGTTGGGTTTTGAGAGCAGGCTTGAAAAGAGCCTAGAAAGACCCCTCAGAAAACAAGCCATGGCTCCTCCTCCCACCACCAGGTTTTGGGAAGAATTTCCTTAGAGAAAAGTGGAAAAAACCTGTTTGCAACAAAAAACCCAATCCCAACACAAGGGAAAAAAAGAAACAGTCAGGTGACAAAAAACTCTTTCACCGCTCTGGGTGGTTGACAAAGTCAGAAAGTCTCTCCTGCAAAGTGGTCCAGCCCAGTTATTGGTCTGCAGCACTGGGAGATGACTGCTGCAGATCACAAAATGCAGATTCCTGGTGTTCCTTGGTGTTTCCCAGGTCGGTTGGAACAGAGTTCAGATGAGTGACTCAGGAAAGGGAAAGAAGAAAGAAAAGAAAAAAACAGTCCAGGGGAAGAAGTGGACTGCCCTAGCTAAAGCTTAGCTAATAAGCAAAGAGACAAAAGCAAGAGAGCAAAGAGAGCGGACTGAGCTTGGCAGAGCAAGCCCTAGCCTCTAAGCACAGACCATGGGGGTGTTGGGCGGCTGGTAACCAGACAAAACAAACCTTCACTTTCGAGTCAGTCCTGAAAAGCACAGAACATAATACCAGGCATAAACAAAACACCACGATCTGGGGATACAAGCACCATAACCCAGGACAGATTCATGGTGTGCGTAGCGACACCTTGGTTCTCTCTTAGGCCCTGGGGTGTACCAATTCCATTTTGGTTTTGTGGTCCATTGGTGTCACAATGTGCGGTTCCACAGTGCACGAGACTCCATGATGTCAAAAATGGCCCCACGCAGTTTTTTAGGCAAAGGTATCAAAATGGCCTTGCTTCTCTGGAATTCATGGTGGTGGAACAATGGCTGGTTTTCATTGAGTGTCTATATCACCTATGGTTCTCAAGAGGCATGGTTCCAGAATGGCCCCTTGGTTTTATGAGGCACCGAGAAGTGTCACAATGGCCACTTGATGCCATGAGGTCCTATGGTCTTAAAATGGCCTTAGCTTTATGAGCCCCCATGTGTCTACCATGTCCCCTTGGTTCTATTAGGCCCCATGGTGTTTAACCATTGCCCTCTTGGTTCTATGAGGCTCTCATGGTATTCCAAGGAAATGGCCCTTTGGTTTCCATAGAGACCCCTTCGTGTACCTATTGGCACCTTGGTTTCTGTTTGGGTCCATGTTGTCAAAATGACCACTTGGAGCAGCGCCAGATGGTGCCACAATGGACCTATGTTTCCATGGTCCCATGGTGTCATATTGGCCCCTTGGTTTTATGAGGCCCATGATGTCAAAATGGCTCCTTGGTTTGTTAAGTTCCAAAGGTGTCACACTGGTCCATTGGTTCATGTGTGGCATAGTGAAACCAAAGGCAGTTTGTTCCATGAGGGCCCCATGATGTCAAAATGGCCTCGTGGTTCCGCTGAGGATCCCCATGGTGGCCTATAGGGACCTGGGATCCTATGAAGACCCATGGTGTCACAATGGCCCTTTGGTACTATGAGCCACCATGATGTCACAGCTCCACACCCTTGGGTCTATTAGGCCCCATGGTGTCTAGTGATCCCTTGGTTCTCTGAGGACCTATGGTGTCACAATGGACCCCTGGTTCCCTTGAAGTCACATGATGTCCACAATGGGCCCTTGGTTCCATGAGATTGTGATTAAGGCCAGTATAGTTCCTGTCCAGGCCCGTGAGTGTCAAAAGGACCATTGGTACCATGTACAACATAATGAGTGTCACAATAGCCACTTGGTTCTGGTGGGCATGGTTCTACAACTTCCCAATCCAGCTCAGCCCGAGAGCTGGAGTAGGTGATGGTTCATTAAGGCCCGTGCAAAAAGACAAGACAAAAGACGAGCTGACTCCAGGTTTGTTTTAGCAGAAAGCTTAGTAATGCAAGTTCATTGCATGCTAACAATTAGGATTTGTGATAGAGGGAGAAGAGAGACAGATGAAGTAAAAGAAGGGGTAGAGAGGGGAAAGGATGGGAGTATAGCTACCAACAGACAGAGCAGCATCCCTCGTGAGTGTAGATCTGGCCAGAGGCAGCGATCTTCCATCCGTTGGGGAGAAAGAGAGATCTCCAAGTCTTGTCTAAGAAAATCACTTTTATAGTCCCTTCTTCCCAAAGCGAGTTGCCTCTTGCCAAAAAGGTGGGAAGATTTATGGACTATTGTATGTGTGGAGATCGTGGCTCCATGGCCTGGAGTGCAGGGGCGAGGGCACGCCAACCAGTGCCCTGCAGCACCGCTGCTGATGACAAGCACCAGGCACAGCTACAAACAATCCTTGGCCCACAGCATCCCACCTCGGCCAGTGCAGAGCTCGGTTCGGGCAAAGCACGTGGTACATCTCGGGTCCCAGTCTCTGATGATGATCGTGAGGCGGATCAGAAAACTTAGGACCGACTCTTACACACAGCCACCACTTTTTCTGTTGGGACTGGTGGTGTCGCAATGAGTGCCTTGGTTCTAATAGGCCATGATGTCCGCGCTTTGGTTTTTGAGGTCAATTGGGTGTTACCACGGGCATTTTTGGTTCTATACAAGGCTCCATGATGTCAAAATATCCTCTTGTTTTTATTTGTCCACATGGTGTTCAAAATGGCGGTTGTTCTATGAGCTCCCATGGTGTTCAAAATGGCCTTGGTGCCATGAGGCCCTGTGGTGTCACCATGGCCCTTTAGTTCGTGAGGTCTGATGGAGTCACAGTGGCCCCTTCATACTGTTTTGCACCATGATGTCGCCAAATGCCATTTGTATTCATCGGGCCCCATAGTGTCACATTTTTCCCTTGGTTCTGTTAGGAGCCATACTGTCTAATGGCCCTCGGTTCAGACTAGCCCATCGTGTCACAATGGACTCTTGGTTCTAGTAGGCCCAATGGTGAAACAATGGCCCCTTGGTTCCTCTTGGGCTCCATGATGTCACAATTTTCTCTTGGTTCTGTGAGGCCCCATGATGTCACAATGACCCTTGGTTCCAGTGACACCATGGTGTGAAAATAGTCCTTCGTCTGTTAGGCTCTATGGTGAGACCAAAGCCCTTGCTTCCTTTATGCCCCATGGTGTCACAATTTCCCATCAGTTCTTTTTAAGACTCATGGTGTCACTATGGCCCCTTGGTTCTGTTAGGCCCCATGGTGTTAATAATTGCCTTGGTTCTCTGCGAGTTAGCATGGTGTTCAAAATGGCCCATGGGTGCCATGGGGCTACTGTTGTTACAATGGACCTTGATTCTGTTTGATGTTTCATGTTGCAACAATGACCACTTAGATCAGATATGTCACATGGTGTCACAATGGACCCATGGTTCTGTGAGGTCTCATATGTCACAATGGACACTTGGTCCTGTAGGTCCTATGGTGTCACAATCACCTTTAGTTCTATGATGCACTATGGTTTCACAATGTCCCCTTGGTTCACTGAGGGCCCCATCATGTCATGATGGCCTTAGTTCCATGAGGAGTCCCATGGTGTCCTGGCCTCTTGGTTCTATGAGGACCATGTTGTCAGAATGGCCCATTTATTCTGCTGGGCCCTGTGAGAGTCCAGAGTGTTGCTCTGGCTTCCTGGAAGGTTTAAACCTGGTAGGGTCCCCAAGACCCTCGAATGAGACCCAGGTGTCTCAGGGCTGGAGTTTCACTCCTTGGAACAATTTACCAACATGGAGAGAGAAGAAATGCAAGCTGCAAAAGTAAATAGAGTGTAAATTAGACTGTTAGAATGTAGAATAAGCAGATTTATGGAATGTTTGTGATAAGGGACATATGGCCAAGATGGAAAAATTGGGGGTGTGGATACCTCTTCCTCCTTCTTCTCCGTGTCTTCCATGCTGGGTGGCGTGCGGCACTTTTAGATTAGATGAGGACAGAGCTGGACCATGTAACAAGATTGTATTGTATTGGGGGTCATTTGTAAATACCTAGTACATAATTTAGACTATAAAGATAAGTCTTGCCTCTGCCAGGCAGATTCTGCCTTGGGCGTCTAGCGAGCAGAACACTGTTTGCTGGACAAAGCATTCCTGAGATAAGAAACAGTAAACAACCATGAAATCCTCTAAGAATAGCCTCATGCAGTCTCTCTCATCGGCAGGCATTGGAAAGAGCTGGGTTGCAAACCACCTGCATGTCCTCAGAAGTGATCTCAGGTCTAAGGAGACACCTCGGGCAGTGACAGGCCCCATGGAGTCATGATGGAATGTTGGTTCCAGGCAGCACATTGGTGTCACATTTGCCCGCGTGGTTCTATTAGGCCCATCATTATCACAATGGCCCATTGGTTTCATATAGCACAATGGTGTCACAATAGCCACTGGGTTCGTTAGGCCCCATGGTACTCCCAATATAGACCCTTGGTTCTTTTAGGAAGTGTGGTGTCACCATTTTCCTTTGGTTCTGTTAGGACTCATTTATGTCATGATGGACCCTTGGTTCCATGAGGCCCGATGGAGTTACAATGGCCCTTCATTCTGTTAGGTGGCATGGTGTCGTAAAATGCCCTTCAATCTGGTTGGCCTCATGGACCTGTGATTAGCTGAGGTCCCATGTTGTTACCATGGCCTTGGTTCTATGACTGCCATGTGCCACAATGGACCCTTGGTTCTATGAGGCCCCATGGTGTCACAATGGCCTCTTGCTTCTCTGAGGGTCCCATGGTGTCACAATGGCCTCTTGGTTCTATTAGGCACCACTGGGTTCAAAATGGCCTTGGTGCCATGGGGCCCTATAGTATCAGAATGGCCCCTCGGTTCTGTTAGGTTGCATGGTGTCACAATGGCCCTGTTATTCAGATAGGCTGCATGGTGTCACAATGGGTATAGTTCTCTTAGGCTACATGATCTCACAATAGCCTCTTGGTTCCAGTGGACAGCATCAAGTGACAATGGCACCTTGGCCTGTTTGGCCCCATGGTGTCTACAATGGCTTTTGGTCCATGAAGTCCATGGACTCTAATGGCAGCTTATGGTTCTGTTAGACTCGATGATGTGTCAATACCCTCTTGGTATAGAGACCCCTTGGTGTCACAATTAGCCTTGATTCTCAGAGGGACTGCGTGGTGGCACAAAAGCCCCTTCGGTTGCATTAGGCCTCATGGTGTTCAAAATGGCCCTTGGTGCCATGAGTCCCCATGGTTTCAAAGAAAGCACTTTGGTCCTGTTATGTGCCCCATGGGGCTACAGCTTCCCCTCAGTTCTGATAGGACCCACAGTGTCACCATGGCCTCTGCGGTTCTGTAAAGCCCCATGGTGTTCAAATTGTTTCTTGGTTCTATGAGCTCCTATAGTGTTCAAATTGGCCCTTGGTGCCATGAACCATCTCGGTGTCACAATGGCATCTTGGTTCTATGAGGCACCATGTGTCACAATGGCCTTGGTACCATGAGGTCCCCTGATGTTGAAATGGCCTTGGTTCTATGAGTCCCCCATGGTGTTACAAAGCCCCTTGGCTTCTATGAGCCTCCGTGTGTCACAAGGCACCCTTGGTTTCATTAGGCTCCAGTGTGTCTTATTCACCTCTTGGTTCTTTGAGACCTCATAATGTCATAGTGTCCCCTTGGTTCTATGAGGTCCCATAGTTTTACAATGGCCCCTTGGTTCTATGAGGCCCCATGGTGTCACAAAAGGCCCCTTGGTTCTGTTAGGCTCCATTGTGTCACAATGGACCATTGGTTCCACTCTGGAACAATGGTGTCGTAACAGACCCTGGGTTCTGTTAGGCCCCATGGTTTAACAAAACACCCTTGCATCCATTATACCCATGGTGTCTAATTTCCCTTGGTTCTATTATGCCCCATTGTGTTCAAAAGTGACCCCCTTGGTGCCATGATGCCCCATGGTGTCACAATGGCCTTGGTTCTCTTAGGCCCCATGGTGTCACCAGAAGCCCCTTGGTTCCGTTATGCCCATGGTGTCACAATCTCCCCTCAGTTTTTTAGGACCCTTGGGGTCACAATGGCCCATTGATTCTGTTAGGCTACATGGTGCTTAAAAATGGCCCTTAATTCTATGAGCTCCCATGGTGTTCAAAATGGGCCCTTGCTGTCATGAGGGCCCATAGTGTCACAATGGCCCTTGGTTCTATGAGGCCTCATCATGCCAGAGTGGTCCCTTTATACTGTTAAGCCCGTGGTGTCACAATAGGCCATTGGCTCCAGGCTGGCACAATGGTGTCACGCTGTCCCTTGTTTCTGTTTGGACCAATGGTGTCACAATGGGCCATTGGTTTTATACAACACAATGGTGTCACAATGCTCCTTGGGTTCTGTTAGGCCACATGGGGTCAGAATTGACCCTTGGTTTCATGAAGCCCCATGGTGTCACAGTGGCCCCTTGATTGTATTAGGACACATAGTGCCACAATGGACCATGTGTGTCAGAGGCAGTAGCCTCTGAGGAAGGATCTTCATGGCGAGATGAGAAAAGACTCACACATCAATATGATGCAAGTCTAATCAGTTTATTAGTTGCACAGTGCTTCTTTTTATACTTAAACATTGTTGCAACCGCATAAGGCCTGCAAACATATCATTGGTTAGTGAGCATACGTCCATATATTACTTGTTATTTATTGATTGGTTTCATGCATTTTGATGGCAATTTCTCCACCTCTTGGCTCAAGCAATCTAGCACCCTAAGTCAGTTACATCTCTTCTACCTATTTGCTACCTTACTATATTTTCTCTGCACGTCTACCTTCTTGCTTTTAATGTACCTTCTCAGCTGCCTACTGTTGCTACTCTGATTCTTTCCCATCCGATCATTATTACTTTGCATCTCCTTCATGAATAGCTCAATGTCAGTATTCTCTCCGAAAAGTACAGAATTATGCAGTTCTTTTAAAGTCAGAGATCTCTCATATTCACGTAACACAGCCAGAGCCCTGACACCTGTGTTCTGTTGGGCCCCATGGTGTCACAATGCATCCTTGATTGTATTAGGCTGCATGGTGTCACAATGGCTCTTTAGTTCCATTAGAGTCCATAGTGTCACAATGCACCCCTTGCTAGCTTCTATGAGGCCCCATTTTGTTTTGAAGGTTCCCTTGGTTATCTAGGATGCCGCGATGTCACAATGGTCCCTTGGGTCCCTGAGGTCCCCTGAAGTCACAATGGTCCCTTGGTTCTGTTAGGCTCCATGTTGTCAAATGGGCCCCTTGGTTCAGATAGGCTGTATGGTGTCACAATGGGCCCTTATTTCTGTGAGGCCCCATGGTGTCACAATGATGCCTTGGTGCCGGTGGACACCATGGTGTGACAATGGACCCTTCATATGTTAGGCCCTATGGTGTCACCAAAGTCTCTTGGTTCTCTTATGCCCCATGGTGTCACAATTTCCCTGCAGTTCTTTTAGGACCCACGGTGTCACCATGGCCCCCTTGGTTCCTATTAAGCCCTATGGTGTTCAAAATGGCCCTTGGTTCAGCAAGGCCCCGCGGTGGTACAATGGTCCCTTGGTTTTGTGAGGCCCCATGGTGCCACAATGGTGCTCTTCATCCTGTTCATCCCCATGTCGGTCACAATGGCCCTTCGTTCTATGAGGCCCCATGGTGTCACTATGACATCTTGATTCTGTCAGGCCAAATGGTGTCATGATTTCCCCTTGGTACCCTTATGCCCCATTGTTGTCACAATGGCCCCCTTGGTTCTCTTAGGTCCCGTGGTGTCACAATGGCTCGTTTGTTCTGGTGGGTGCCATGTTGCAATGTCCCTTTGGTTCTGTTAGGGCCCTATGGTGTCTCAATGAACCCCATCATTCCATGGAGTTCAATGGTGTCGCAATGGCCTTGCTTCTATGAGTCCACATGGTTTCACAATTGCCACTTGGTTCTGTTAGAACTCATGGTGTCATAATGGTTCCTTTTGTGCCCTGAGGCCCCATGGTATCACAGTGGTCCTTCTTTCCACAAGGCCCCATGGTGTCACAATTGCTCCCCTTGGTTCTAAAAAGCCCTTTGTGTTTTCAATGGCAGCTTGGTTCCATGAGGCCCCCATGGTGTCACAATGCCCCCTTGGACCTGTTTGGATTCATGGTGTCATAATATCCCCTTGGTTCTGCTATGATCCGCATGATGTCACAATGGGACGTTTGGTGCCATGATACCCCGTCGTGTAACCATGTAGCCTTAGTTCACTAAGGGCCTATGGAGTTACATTGTCCTCTTGATTCTGTGAGACTCAATGGTGTCACAAAGCCCCTTTGTTTCTGCTAGGCTCCATGGGGTCATAATGGAACTTTGGTTCCATTTGTCACAATGGTGTCCCAATGGCCCCTTGGTTTCTTAGGCTCCATGGTGTCACACTGTCCCTTGGTGCCATGAGACCCCTGTGGTGTCAGAATGGCCCCTTGGTGAACCTTGGCCCTATGGTGTCAAATGGCCCCTTGGTTCTGTTAGACCCAATGGTATCACAATGGTTCCCTATTTCTACAAGGCCACCCGGTGTCAAAATGGCCCCTTGGTTCTGTTAAGACCCATGATGTCATAATGTCCCCTTTGACCTGGTAGTCTTCATAGTGTCACAACGGCCCCTTGGTGCCATGCGAGGTCCCTATGGTGGCATGATGGGCCCGATGGTTCTGTAAAGCCCTATGGTGTCACAATGGCCCCCTTGGTCCCACGAGGTCCTATGATGTCTTAAGGGCCCTTGGTTCCTTTGGGACTATGGTGTCACAATGGTCCCTGGTTGTGTTAGGGCCCATGGTGTCGCGAATGGCACCTTGGTTCCATGAAACTCTATGGTGTCAGAATGGCCTTTGTGCTACTACAAGGCCCATGGTGTTTCAATGGCCTCTAATTTTCATGAGGATCCGATGGTGTCACAAACTGACCTTGGTTCTGTTAGGCTCCATGGTGTCACATTGGATCATTTGTTCCATGTGGCACAATGGTGTCACACTGGCCCCTTGCTTTCCGTTGGGTCACAGGGTGTCACAATGGCCCTCTAATTCCCCTTAGGCCCCACACTTTCGACAATGATCCCTGGTTCCCTTTAGGCTCCATGGTGTCACAATGGATCCTTGTTTCCATCAGGGCCCATGGTGCCAGAACGACCCCTTTATCTTTTGGGCATGGTGTCACAATGGCCGTTGGTTCTCTTAGACCAGATGATGTCACAATGCCCCTTTTTTTCTGTGAGGGCCAATGGTGTCAGCTAAATGGCCATTAGGCTTTTAGGAGTTACGTGTAACGGTTTTGAAAGCAAAACTAGTGAGAGATTCCACATCAGAAATCCAATTTAATAGGAAAAAGGAGAAAATACAAGCAATAGTACAAAAGAAAAACCACTGACCGTGTCAGAATATAATCTGACACCCTATTAGTTAGAGTGGTGGTAGCAGTCCAGATGAAGTGGTCTTGAAGCCAAGATCCCATAGAAGTTCTTGTAGCTCTTGTCCTTTGGAAGCCAGTGGCTAAGGGCTGCTTTGGTGTTCCAAATCTCAGATTTTATCTAGGTAGGAAATGCTTGGCTCCTCCCCCTGGGTGGAGCACCTGACAATGGGATGATGTAATTTTATCAGTCATGCAGTGAGACTCAAAGGCCCATTCACAGAAGATACCTTCCTGGAGGAAGGATGGGTCAAGGGAAAGATAAAGAAAGAACATTTCCCCATCTGGTTTTTAACAGATGGCATATCAGCAGAGGATATCTCCCACAGAAATTAGAATCACTGCCACACCTGGCTTCAGCAGATGGTGATAGCATACATACTTTTGGGCATATCTTTACATTGTAGGTAAGTTATGTAGGACATAATCCACCCCTTATTCTATTACCATCTATATCATACCCAAACCAATACCCTCTTATATATATATATACATATGTTGAGTGATGGTGTTTGTTCCCTTACGGTCCCAGCTTGAAGAGTTTTTCCCATTATTATGCTAAGGAAGCCTGCCAGGTTACACCCAGGCTCTTTCAGGGCTCGAGACAAAGGGGTAGGTAGGGGCTGGCTTCCAGGGCTTTTGAGTCGCCAGCAGGGTCTGGGGAAGTGAGGACTGCCCGTTTCCAGCCCACACCGTCCCCAACGCCCGGGAAGCCAGGCTCTCTGCTGTGCGACACTGCTCTGCATCTCCTCCGCTCCAGCCTCCTACCACTGTGGAGGAACAGCTCGCCACTCACCATTTGAATCCTGGTGGTCAGCTGTGGTCTCATTGGTAGGAGGCTACCCCTTATCTCTGCCTGAGAGTTCCTGATTCAAAAGAAATTGTAATAACTGGGAGGGAGAGGACTTAAATTCTCTATTTCAAAGAGGGAGCTTCTGCCTTTTATCGGCAGACACCTGTCCCTTCAAACCAGGACAGATTTTGGTGACCCACCCATGGGGCAGAGGGCATTGAGAGGAGGGTTAAGACAGGAATAACAGCTCTTGAGTTACCTAAGATTTTGTGTGCTAAGTGACAACATGTTGTCCAGTTTAATCTGGACTTGGGCTCCATGTGATCACAAATATCTCTCTCCCATTTGCATGACCTTATTTGAACATGGGCCCCCTCACCAAAATTACTGCAGCTATTATCATGATTCGTTTGGTGGATTGATTATGTCAGGAATTCATGGTTGTGGGAGCCCAGAGTATTCCTCTGGCTTCCCTGGGAGGAGTTTAAAGGCAGCCCCTGGCCGAGTCCCCAAAGACCCTCGAATGAGACCCAGGTGTCTCAGGGGTTGGATTTCAGCTCCTTGGAACAATTTACCAACATGGAGAGAAGAAATGCAAACTGCAAAAAATAAATAGAGTGTAAATTAGGCTGTTAGAATGTAGAATAAGTAGATTTCCAGAATGTTCATATTAAGGGGCTCATGGCCAACATGGAGAATTTGGGGTGTGGATACTTCTTTCCCTCCTTCTTCTCCGTGTCATCCATGCTGGGTGACATGCTGGCAGTTTAGATTGGATGTGAACAAAGCTGGACCATGTTGTAAGACTGGAGTCTTGGGAGTCAAGTGTAAATTCCTAGTATGTAATTTAGAGTATAAAAAGAAAAGTCCTGCCTTTCTCAGGCGAGATTCTGCCCTGGACGTTTGGCAAAGCAGATTGCTGTTCGCTGGACAAAGCATTCCTGAGATAAGAAAGAAAAAACAATCATGAAAATCTCTAAGAACAGCGTCTAGCAGTCTCTCTTTGGCGGGCATCAAAAGAGCTGGGTTGCAAACCACCTGCATGTCCTCAGAAGTGATCTCAAGGCTAAGGAGACACCTCGGGATGTGACAATGGTTTTTAAATTTTTTCTGGAAAGTGGCCACATGGATCCAGAGCTACTCGTTACTCTAACTGTGTGTTTCTGGGGTTAATTCGATAATGGTACCTACTGTGAAGAAGTGAATTCAGAGGAAATCTTCTCCCAACCCATCACCCAGTTTTTTGAGGCTACACCACCAGTCTTCAAGGAGTTCAGATCTGCTTTAAATGGTAATGCTGGTGTTGCCTGTCTCTATTTAGCATTTAGAGATATGGGAATATTGGCTTTGATAACAACCCTGATACCTGCCCCCAGGAAATAGAGAGTGCTGCCTCAGAGCCTGACTCTGCCCCAGGGACTAGGGATGCTGCCCCAGAGCATGATGCTGCCCACAGCCCACACGCAGAAAAGGAACATCCGGTGGGTGGGGGTTGTAGTGAAGGAGATAGGCAAGATATTGAAGGAGCACTTTTTCCCCCAGCTGGTGAGAAACCCTCCCCCTGCCCCTAAACAGGAGAGAGTCAGATGGTGCTGCAGTGGAACCCACAAATGTTACACCTTTCCAGGTTCCAGCTGGATCAAGGGGGCAGCAACAGCCAGCACCAGTTGCCCCTGTGGAAACTAGAAAGTCTAAGATTAAAACAAGGCACCTAGATAATGGGGATCAGCAAGGAGGGCCTTCAAAACCAACAAGGGAGTAAGAGGTTTAGATCATCACAGAGTCCCTCTTGTACGATAATCTCCGTAATCTGCAAAAGACTTTTGCATGGCAGGGCCATGAGGCTTTACAACCTGAGTTACAGCGAGGCTGCGACCTTATGGGGAACAGCTGTACAACTAGATGGTACTGAGGCCAGGAATTTGGGACCCTTGACTCAGGACTCTGGTGTGGACCAGATATACTTAAGGAAGCAAGGCCTCCTTTCCCTCAGGGATGGCTTTTAATAAGTGTAAAGAGAGGTTTGTCAATAAAGAGAGAATGCAGGAGCACCACACTAGAATGTGCTGGAAGACTCTTGAGGAAGGGATCCAGCAGCTGAGAGAGAAGTGGCAGTATTGGAGTTACTGTTTGGGAGGGATGGACAGCATGACAATGGACCCAGACAAGGTCGGGTGCACAGGGCAGATGTTGTGGATTTGGCAACCCTGGGGCCATCTCAATATACCACCTTCATTGCAATGATTAATGCTGATAACCACGAGAGACAGTGAGTTCTGTTGCCAATAAACTCAGAAATTTTGAGAGAATGATGAATGGCACGATGCAGACTCTCGTCTCTGCTGTGGTCAAGGATCTCCAAGAGGAGGTGAAGGAAATGAGAGGGTTGAGAGGTGAGATGTGGGAGATAAGGAGGCGATGAAGAAGATCAGTGTGGCACCAGTGTGAGTCACAGGCCCCAAATCTACAGCCCTACATCCCCCAGC
Source organism: Luscinia megarhynchos (assembly GCA_034336665.1). NCBI lineage: Eukaryota > Metazoa > Chordata > Aves > Passeriformes > Muscicapidae > Luscinia > Luscinia megarhynchos. The sequence continues at coordinate 224,063 of JAPFBE010000058.1, forward strand.
TAGGGAGAGAGGGTACTCCCCCACGGAATTCACCTGTGGTTCTTCCTGTGAGATCATGGGGAAGACATGGGGAAAATGGGATGGGAACCCACTTCCATCCTGGCAGCACGGGTGCGTCAGCTCAGGGAGGAAAGGCTAACAGAGAGAACACAAGCTAAAATGAAGGTAGCCTCGACCTCCCATAGCAAAGTGCAGGGTATTACAGAAGGGAGGATGATCTGTCGGATGCCCTGGAAGGAACCTCCATGATGTATGCCCAGGAAAGAAATAATAATCTAGAGGAGCCCTGCCTCTTGCCAGGGAGAGACATGGGACAACAGAGTCTATTGGATAGTGTGGATTAGATGGCCTGGCACATCAGAGCCACAGAAACATAAGAGTGTTAGTTGATACTGCTTCACAATGCACCCTAATATCATCAGAACATGAGTGGAAAGAATCTGTTTCCATTGTTGGGGTGATGGGGGATCACAGAAATTCACTTTGCTGTGGAAGCTGAGGTGAGCCTGACAGGGAAGGGGCGGCAGAAACATCCTCTTGTAACTGGCTCAGGGGGCACGCATTCTAGGCATAGACTTCCTCTGGAATGGCTACTACAAAAGACCCAAAGGGGCTCAGGTGGGCTTTTGGAATAGCTGCTGTAGTGACAGAGAGCATTAAGCAGTTGAACAACTTTGCCTGGACTGTCAGAAAACCCATCTGCAGTGGGACTCCTGAAAGTGATAGAGCAACAAGTCCCCAATTGCCACCTTGACAGTGCACTGCGGCAGTACTGGACAAATCGAGATGCTGTAATCCCCCATCCACAAGATGATCTGTAAGCTGGAGAGCCAAAGAGTGGTCAAAGCAAAACCCATCCGTCCTTTAACAGTCCATGGAGATTGACTGTGGACTATGGTACATTGAATGAAGTGACTCCACCACTAAGCGCTGCCATGCGGACACGCTGGAACTCCAGTACAAGCTGGAGTCCAAGGCAGGAAGGTGGTATGCTACCATTGACATAGCCAATGCATTTTTCTCCATTCCTCTGGCAGAGGAGTGCAGTTTGGTTTCACCCGAGGGGCTGCAGTACACCTGTAACCAACAGTCTCCCACCATCTGCCATGGACTGATCCCGGCTGCACTGGAAAAGGGTGAGGCTGCAGAATATTTGCAGTACATTGATGACGTCATAGTGTGGGGAAAATGGCAATGGAGGTATTTGAGAAAGGAAAGAAGATCATCCAGATTTTGCTGAGAGCCGGCTTCTCGGGCCATCAAGAAAAGCTAAGTCAAAGGTCCTGCTCAAGAGATCCAGTTCCTGGGAGTGAAGTGGCAAGGCCGGACAGCACCAGATCCCCACTGAGGTCATCAATAAGATCACTGCAATGTGTCCACCAACAAGCAAGAAGGAAACACAAGCTTTCCTAGGTGCCATAGGCTTTTGGAGAATGTACATTCCTGGGTAGAGCCAGATTGTGAGCCCTCTCTACCTGGTCACCTGCAAGAAGAGCGATTTCTACTGGGGCCCTGAACAACAGCAAGCCTTTGCCCAGAGCAAGCAGGAGATTGCTCATGCAGTAGCCCCTGGCCCAGTCAGGACAGGACAGAGGTAAGGAATGTGATTTACTCTGCAGCCGGGAACCATGGTCTTTTCTGGAGCCTTGGCAGAAGGTGCCTGCTGAGACTCGAGGGTGACCCCTGGGATTCTGGAGCTGAGATTACAGAGGGTCTGAGGCAAATTACACTCTCACAGAGAAGGAAATCTTGGCTGCCTATGAAGGAGTTCAAGCTGCTTCGGAGGTGATTGGCACAGAAGCACAACTCTTCCTGGCACACCGACTGCCAGTGCTGGGGTGGATGTTCAAAGGAAAGGTTCCCTCTACTCCACCATGCTGCCAATGCCACATGGAGCAAGTGGATTGTCCTCATCATGGCGCTCCCCCATATATGCAACCCCAGCTCGCCCTGGGATTTTGGAAGTAATTATAAGCTGGCCAGAAGGTGAAGATTTTGGTCTTGCTGATGAAGATGTGCAGAACAAGTGACCTGGGCTGAAGAAGCTCCACCATGCAACCAAATGCCAGCAGATGAAACATGTTATGCTCTTTTCACCGACCGGTTCCTGCAGCATCATGGGGATGAACGGGAAGTGGAAAGCAGCCCCATAGAGCCCCACATGGCGTGTTGCACAAGCTTTCACCAAAGGAGAAGGTGGATCAAGTCAACTTGCTGAGCTCAAAGCTTTTTCAGCTGGCCTTGGACATTGCTGAGAGAGAAATGGCCAAAGGTCTAGCTTTACACTCATTCATGGATGGTAGCCAATGCTCAGTGTGGTTGGCTGGAAAGGTGGAAAAAGGCTAACTGGCAATGTAGAGGAAAAAGTAATCTGGGCTGCTGATGAGTAGAAAGACCTTGTCACTCAGGTAGAGAAGCTACCCATGAAAGTCCGTCATGTGGATGCCCATGTTCCCAAGAGTCGGGCTATTGAAGAACACAGCCACAATGAGCAGGTAGATCAGGCTGCACAGAGAGAGGTGTCAAAGATAGACTTCGATTGGCAACACCAGGGAGAATTATTCCTGGTTCGATGGGGCCATGATGCCTCAGGTCATCAGGGCAGAGACGCCACCTATAAGTGGGAGCACTGAGACCGAGGGGTGGGTCTTACCATGGACAGCATTTCTCAGTTATCCATGACTGTGTGCTGTCATCAAGTAAAGCTAGCGGGTGAAGCCCCTCTGGTGTGGGAGGCGGTGGACCAAATATATGTATGGAGAGGCATGGCAGATTGATTACATCACATTGCCTGAAACATGCCAAGGCAAACGCTATGTGCTGACCATGGTGGAAGCCACCACTGGATGGTTGGAGATTCTACTCTGTGCCTCACACACCACTGCTTGGAACACCATCCTGGACCTAGAAAAGCAAGTCCTGTGGAGGCATGGCACCCCCGAGAGAATCCAGGACCCATTTCAAGAACAGCCTAATCAACACCTAGGCCATTAAACATGGCATGAATGAATATATTATATCCATTACCATGCACCAGCTGTCAGGGAAAGTTGAATAGTGCAACGGTCTACTGAAGGCTACCCTGAAGGCCATGGTTGGGAGAACCTTCAAGAACTGGGGAAACAAACTTAGGGAAATGTGATGCCTGAAATTCTGAGTTTTCTATTCTGCTTGGGTATGCTTTTTCCGTTATGCTTAGGGTGAGGAAGACAAAAATAGTCCGATTTCAGCTATTGACTCAAGCACAGATTCTTTAAACTCCAGGCCCTAAGCATAAACAATGTGAAAAGAGGAGGGTGGGCCAGCAAGCAAGCAAGGAGGCATGGTACCCCTGAGAGAACTGGAGTCTGACAATGGGACTCATTTCAAGAACAGCCTTATCAACACCTGGGCTAGGGACCATGGCATTGAGAAGATGTACCATATCCCCCTACCATGCACCAGCTGCAAGCTAAGTGGAGAGGTTCAATGGAATTTTAAAAACTCTGAAAGCATTGGGTGGGGACCTTTCAAGAATTGGGAGCAGCATCTAGCAAAGGCCACCTGGTTAGTTAACACCGAGGTTCCACCAACCAAGCAGGCCCAGCCCAGTCTGAGTCCTTACATACAGTAGATGAACACCAAGTCCCAGTGATGCATGTCTGAGGGTTTGTTGGGGGTTGGGTATATGGGGATATATAGGGATTGAGGTTTGATATATGAGTTTTGGTAATGAGTTGATGATATGGGGATGAGCGTGGAATGCCTGGGGTGAGTCTGTGATGTTGAATTGTATCCCCATTCATCTGTTTAGCCCAGGAATAAGTTTTGTGCCTTTAAGGCTGAATCGGGAGAGTAAAGCGGGGGGAAGGGAGAAGATGTGGAATGTCTGAGGCGGTTGTTTTCAAAAACATACAGATAAGAGTTTCATCGCTTCGTCTCCTGGACTGTGTTGCCGTGGTGGGACAGAGGGAGAGAGCTCTCCTTAGCTTTTAGTTAGTTTTTTGACTAACTGAAGCAGAGAAGTTCCCCAGATGGCTTTTTCTTTTTTTCCTGGAATTATTTGAGCCTGCTCTGGACTCGGGGACCCGGGGGAGCACCAGGAGCTTGCACCTGTTGCACTGTGCTTCTTGTTAGTGGTGTTCTGTTATTGTCCAAGTTCATAGTATGGTCCAAAATTATACCCTACCACCCACCTTGTCAATCTATCCTGAATTACCTGTCAATCCTGCTTTGTGCCAGCCCCCTGCTTGGAATTCCCTTGGAAATCTCCTAAACCTCCACCTCTCATTAGTCCATGCGACCCAGTTTTCCCCCACTACCTCTCTCATTGGATAATGCCTATACCCCTCCTCAGAATTTCTCCAATTTTCTAATAAATTGTACCTTCCCCTTGAATCTCCCCCATATTTAAGTTGTTGCACCTTCACCATTTTTGTCTTTTTGCCCCCCAGATTTCCCAAAGTAATCAACCCCTTTTTATCCTATACAAAAGACCTCCCCTCCCTCCTCGCCTCCTTCAAACTAGCATGATCTGAAGCCAAAAGGCCATGGAGCCACAGCTTGAGCCACATCTCAGGCCTCCTGTTCCTGGAGTGTAACCCACTCTAGGCACAAGACCACAGTGGCAAAGCGATGCAGCTCTAGTCGTTATGTCCTGCACCTGTGGCCCACTGGGGCCTGGCCTGGGAAGCAGCATTTTCCAGCTGGAGGGAGTGAGAAAAAGACTGAGCCGAGCTACCACCCACAGGAGAGACACTTTCTGAATTTATCATCTCTTCAGAGCAGCCAGAGGTTCTGTTGTTTGGTATTGTAAATTTTTTGTGCTGGGCAGTGCTTTGCCTCTTGAATAAACAAGTTTTTTTTCAACTTCTCTCCGAGGAAATTTCTTCCCAAACTGGTTGGGGAAGAGGTTCCATGGGTTTGTTTCCAGGGGGGGGACCCTTTGGAAGTTTCCTCCCAGATTTGCCCTAAACCAGGACAGAAGAACAGCTAAATGCCTCATCACCCTAATTAGTGACATGCATGAATGGATGAATGAGATTCCCACAGTCTCTACCTCCTATCCAGTGAAACCACAGCCAAGGGAAGAGGCTTGGCAGAATCGAGGGGAAAGAAGACCCTGCTGAGCCTGGTGCACACTTGGCAGTGGGGTTATCTCCTGCTGGCATTCTGGCCATTCATACCACTACTCTGATCATTTTGGTGAGTAGACCTGGCCTCCTGGGTGAGGAGGGAAGGCCTCCCATGCTGGTGGCAGGCAGACCATGTGTGAGAGCCCAGCGGGTAGAGCTGGCCTTCCATGACCAGACTTGGCATGCTGGGGACACGGGGTACACCTGGTCCCCTGTTCCAGTGAGACAACATGGCCTCCCATCCCAGCAGAGGGCACACCTGTCTCCTGTGATCAGACTTGGCTCCTGGGGGACACAAGTGTTTCCCAGGCCTGGGCTCTGGTCCTGTCCCTGCTGACTGAGTGCCAGAGTGGCTCTCAGCGAGACCTGCCACATGTTCCTTCCCCTGCCCTCACCTCCCTGCACCACCAGTACCCACTGCAGTCCATGGTGACATCAGAGCTGTCTCCAGCCTGTCCAAAAGGAGAGAGATCACAAACGGGCACAGGGTGTCCATGGTGACATCTCAAGTCTCTCTGGGTTGCTCAAGAGCACATGAGGCCACAGTGACTCCATGGTGATGTGCCAGACTGCTTTCATCTTCCAAAGACTTGTGAGGTCCCAAGCAGTCACCAGAGGACAACAAAGGTGTATCTACATGCCCAAGGAGCCCATTTAGCACAGGCACTCACTGAGGTTCCGTGGTTACATCCCAGTGGTCTCTATGATCCTAAAGAACACTGAGGTCATGTGCAATCCCAAGGGCTCCGTGGTGACATTCCAGGAGTCTCTCATTTGCCAAACCACACTGACCTCACAGGCTGTCACAGGGACTCAATGGCAATATCACAAGTGTCTCCAGGCTGCTAAGCAGGTGTGATATCACAGGCACTCACAGGTACTCTACAGTGACATTCCAGGGGTGTCAAAGGCTGCAAAGAACCATGAGGTCACACACCTTTACAGGAATTCCACAGGGACATCCCAGGGGGCTCCAGGCTGCTAAAGAAGTGCTTTGCCACAGGCACTCACAGGGGTTCCATTGTGACATGCCAGTGGTTGCCATGCTCCTAAGGAACAGTGAGGTCACAGGCAGTGACAGCAGCTCTGTGCTGACATCCCACATGTCTCCACCCTGCCAAAGAACTCTGATGTCACTGGTACTAACAAGGGCTCCAGGGTGACATCCCAGGTTTCTATAAACTACTAAAGAGCATTCAGGTCAAAAGGCCTCCCAAGGCTTCCATCCTCACATCCCAGAGGGAGACAAGTTTTTAAAGAGCTCTGAGCTCACCTGCACTCACAGGGCTTCCACGGTGACATCACAGGGCTCTCTGGGGCTTCTCTGGAATCAGGAGGTCCTTGGCAGTGACAGGCACTCCGTGGTCACATCCTAGAAGACTCTGGGCTACTAAAGAGAGGTCAGGAGCAGTCACATGTACTCCATGGTGTGAAAAAGAAAGGTTCACTTTCCTAGTAAATTTCAAAACGTTTAATGAAAGACAGTAAAAGACAAACAATAAAGCAAAAGGTTATAAAGGTCAGGTGCTTGACATTCAACCAAGAGCACACACTAACTCAGAAAACACTTCCTTAAATGCATCAACATGTTGCATATTCATAAAACTTTATGCAGTATTTAAGCCGTAAATCAACTTTTTAAAAACTTTTTTAAAACTTTTTTTATTTTTAATTTTTTCTTCTCCTTGTCAACAAGACTCCAAGCGACCCGCACAGAAATCTCCTCGGCAAATGGACACCACGCAGGGCCCCGCCATCACCCGCAGCCCGTGCCCGGCCTCACCGTGCCCGGCCCCGCTGCTCGCCCAGCGCAGCCTCCTCCTCTCCCGCCATCACCCGCAGCCCGTGCCCGGCCTCACCGTGCCCGGCCCCGCTGCTCGCTCAGCGCAGCCTCCTCCTCTCCCTGCCATCACCCGCAGCCCGTGCCCAGCCTCACCGTGCCCGGCCCCGCTGCTCGCCCAGCGCAGCCTCCTCCTCTCCCGCCGCCTCGCCCCGGGCCGTCACTCTCGGCTGGCGGCGGCGGGAAAAGCCCTTCCCGTGGTGCGCCGCGCCACCGCCGAGCCTGAGGGAGCCTGTGGGGCAGCGCGGGGAGCGAGGGGAAAACAGAAGAAAAAACAGAAATCAGAAATAAAAACTGGCGTGGCGGTGGCGGAAAAGGGAGACTAACAACTACCACACTCCAGTCTGTTGGAAATATTTAGCTAAAGTTCATAAAGAAGGAAGTTGTTGGTTATTATAGCCTCTAAGTTAATGTTCTGAAAATTGTTGACTTACCTTGTTGTATTAAAACCCATGTTCTGTACCCAATGTTTGTACCCCTCAGTTCCCTTATGGTTTTGTACTTCCTGGTTCCTACTTCCGCCCCTCTCCCTTGTCATTTCCATCGCCTGCTGCTGCTGAGAAGGCCACGCCCCTATGCAAAACAGTGACACTTCCAGAAAGGCATCGTGAGAGTAGAAGTCCCAGCCAAGAATAAACATCGAATAACTAAGAAAACTAAGTCATAGACTGCAGAACAGCTGACCTCCAAGTACGAGGAACATCCTAAGCGACTGGAAAAAAGCCTCCCTGCAGTAACCACCACCTGAGAAGTGACGAACAGTAAGGACACCCCTAAACCGAGAGTGAGCCAAAGCGAGGATATGTCGTGCACGCGTGAGGCTGGGACTCTCCACCCCAAAAACCTGACCTCGGATCCTGACCCCTTACAGCGGCAGGCGGCGGCCTTCCCTCCGAGCTCCCATTTAATAAAAGAGCTGCTTCTAAATAAAGGCTTCGGCCCTGATTAATTTCTAACAATTTTGGGGGGCTCGTCCGGGATACACGGCCACGCCCAGAAGAGGGACGTCGAAGAGGAAGCGCCACCCCGAAGACGCCCTCTGGGTCAGCTGGTCACCCCGGACCCGGAGCAGCTGCCGGGACCAGGACAAGCAGCTTGGAGGAAGGTAAAGCCGGTGGCGGGCACGGGGGTGAGCGAGTGAGAGAGTGAGTGAGACGGGGGCCGGCAGCCGGCCTAACCGAAGCGAGTGGGGACCCCTTAGTACCGCGGTTCCACACCCCCGCGAGGGGGCTGGCCGGGAACAGGGGGAAGCGAAAGAAGCCTGTGTGATTGAGGCACCCCCGGGGTGAACCAAGCCCCTCTCCCTCCCGCACAGCACACTCCCCACACCCTAGGCTAGGCTGGGTAGCGGAGGGCCCCGTTGGTACCTAGAGAGTGTGGTAAAAAAACCTCCGTGGGTGTGGGAGTGGCCCACAAACCTCCTGGGTGTCGTAGTGGCCCTAAATCTACGGGGTGTGGGAGTGGCCCACAAACCTCCTGGGTGTCGTAGTGGCCCTAAATCTACGGGGTGTGGGAGTGACCCACAAACCTAGGTGTCGTGGTAGCCTGTAAATCCACGAGGTGTGGGGTTAGCCTTAGGCGTAAGCCTTAAAACGCTCCAGGTGTGGGGTTAGCCTTAGGCGTAAGCCTTGAAACGCTCCAGGTGTGGGGTTAGCCTTAGGCGTAAGTCTTAAAACGCTCCAGGTGTAAGCATGGGACAGTGCATGGGAAAAGTTAAGAAGACCCAAGGGGAAGATGACCCTATTCCCCTAGACAGCCCGTTAGGGCAACTGCTACAAAGATGGGATCTAGATGAAGATCTGAAGGGGTTAGATAAAATTATGATGATCCACTATTGTGTGGAAGTGTGGCCCACCTTAAATTTTTCTGAAAAGTGGCCGAGATGGGGGACCAGTGACCCATGGATGTGCACGCAATTAGTGCAACATCTACGGGCCAGTGGAAGCTCAAACTCGAAACAGCTCCAATATGCCACTTATTGGGAGAGACAGGGGTTAAAAACTGAAAGAGTTAAAGTGTGTAAATTACAAAAGAAGGAGGAAAAAATTGAAGGAGGAAATGAGGAACGTAGTGTGCATAGATGGGACCCCTTAGAACATTTACCCCCTCCTCTCCCACCGGAGTATCCAGTAGTGGCCACTACCCTCTCTTCACCATGTTCTCCCTCTAGTCCTCTCCCGGTACCCCAGGCCCCTACTCTCCCGGTACCCCAGACCTCTACTCCTCTCCCGGTACCCCAGGCCCCTACTCCTCTCCCGGTACCTCAGACCTCTACTCCTCTCCCGGTACCTCAGGCCCCCACCCCTCTCTTGGCACCCCAGGCCCATAGTCCTCTTCCGGTGCCCCAGCCCTCTGCCCTTCCCCCTCAAATCCCTCCTCCTGTTTCCCAAGTTGCTGATGCAGCCCGACCTCCCCTTTCGCAAGTGACCTCGCCTGATTCTTCAGGAGGAGGTCTCTCCCAACCTTACTCCCAGGTCTCCCCTAGCTTAACTGGCTATACTGCTTTGGAACACGAGCCTGAACCCCCTCTGCCCCCTCCTACAGGCCCGCAGGGCTTACACCCTACTATACCACAGGCTCCGCTACTGCATTCGCCCGCTACTTTGGTGGTACCTCCCTCAACACCATCAGGAGCTTATTCTCCCGCACCATCGGTAGTTCCCCCACCTCCTACCCATTGGGGATCAGAGCTCGGAAATACTAAAATAGACTCACCTCCCCCGAACCATCCTTATTACACCAGGTCCAAAGCAAAACTTTTTCCATTACGGGAGGTCCCTATGGGTGGGATAAGCGGAGGAATTGGTTTTGTAGAAGCTCCCCTCACAGCCTCTGAGGTGAGAAGTTTCAAGAAAGAATTAGGCCACCTTGTAGAGGATCCAATCGGGGTAGCAAAGCAGGTAGATCAATTCTTAGGGGCCAGCATATATACGTGGAGGGAGCTAAATTCTATTCTAAATATACTATTTACCCCAGAGGAGGTACGATTAATCAGGACGGCCGGAATAAAAATTTGGGAACGGGAAAATAGGACAGGACCACCCGGTGACTATAAATTACTGATGATTGACCCTGGGTGGCAACCTAATTGTGAGGGAGACCGGAGAAGTATGGAAGATTATCGAAGTTTAATAGTGAAAGGCATAAAAGAATCAGTGCCAAGGTGTAGTAATGCAAAACTAGCATTTGACAATTCCCAAGAAAAGGACGAAACTCCAGCAACTTGGTTAAATCGGTTACGAAAAAATCTACAACAATACTCTAGCATTGACCCCGACACCCCTGACGGGCAGTCGTTTCTGAAAATGCAATTTGTGACAAAGTCTTGGCCAGATATCAGAAAGAAGCTGGAAAAAATTGAGGACTGGCAAAATAAAGATGTCAATGAGTTATTAAGGGAAGCTTTAAAAGTCTATCTAAGGAGAGAAGAGGAAAACAATAGGTCAAGAGCGAAAGTAATGGTAGCAGTAGCCAGGGAAGGAGTGAGAGGGATGATAAAACCGGATGCACTGAGCCTGTGGGGTGGCGCGGGGAGCGAGGGGAAAACAGAAGAAAAAACAGAAATCAGAAAGAAAAACTGGCGTGGCGGTGGCGGAAAAGGGAGACTAACAACTACCACACTCCAGTCTAAGACTCCTGCCCATACCCGCACCTCCGCCTGCCGCGCCCGAAAAGTAAAACGCCCGCACCAGAAACACACAATTCCCTCCCCTCAGAGCTCAGAGCCAAAGCCGAAAGCCGCCAAGGAGCTCGGCCCTCCCGCTGTCGGCGGGCGGGCGGGGGAACTCGGGCCGGGCTCTGGTGGCAGCGGGGCCGAGATGGCATGAGGGCGGAGCGAAAGGAGGCAACCCGAAAAAATAAAGGGAAAAAAAATCTTAGGAAAAAAAATTCGGTAGGGCCCGATGGTGAAAAGAACGGAGTACTATTTTTGGGGGCTGGTGGCTCTCCGGGGCAGAGAAGCCCTCGAAAGCCCAGCCCGAGCCGCCTGCTGCCGCTTTCCTCAGGGGCCTGGGGCGGCCGCTTTGCCCCCCACTTTCCTCCCAGCTATTGCAAAGCCAAGATCACACGATGCAGCTCAGATTCAGTCATCAGTACTTAGCAAATATCCCTGTCCCGACATTCCGCTGGGCAGAAAACCAGTCTAAGCTGTTCTATGTTCATTCTGTCACTTACGTCCACCTCAGCTGTGCAAGTCAAGCCGAGAGGAGAGGAAGATGCTAAGATCCCTTTGAGAGGCCATGATTTTGAATAATGCATGAAAACCTATGAATATGCAACAGGCTGATGCATTTAAAGAAGTGTTTTCTGGGTTAGTGTGTGCTCTTGCCTGAATGCCAAGCACCCGGCTTTTATAATCTTTTGCTTTATTGCTTGTCTCTTATTGTCTCTTATGAAACCTTTTTAAATTTACCAGGAAAGTGAACCTCGTTTTTAAAAAGCAGGTAGTTTATTTATTACGAAGACACTTCATTAGCCTATGCTTTTTTAAAAGAAAACTATATTTTTAAAAATATTTTAACACTACACATACAGTATTTATCTTCATATTCGGGAGAAGCCAATCCCATAATATGTATCTGTAACAGCGGCAGAGCCATGGCAGCCTAGCAGCTCCCCACTCCCACCTCACCTGCGCCACCCCCTCGCATCCAGCGACCCCCGGGAGCGGAATTTGGGCTCGGGGGGAGCAGCACGGCACGGACGGATCTGCACTGGGGGGCCCCGAGCTCCCTGCCCATCCCTGTGAAGCGTGGAAAAACTCTCTATAACGCACAAAATAAGTTCTAAGAGAAGGTATGTATTTATTCAGCGCTGAGGGGGATAGCTCCTCCAAAAACACGCACACCTTTGGCGACCTGCACCTCTCTTTTTGTTCTCTACAAACTAGGATTGCACCATACACCTAATACATATTCATGGTATGTCCCGGCTTCATATGAAATTTAGCTACACATCTCATTCGCCTGCACACTGCTCCTTGGGAAAATGTAAACAGTCTTTCTCTCAGTTGAACTTTTCAACTTCTCTCCTCTTTTTAGTCCTTTGGTCATCTTCTAGACTTTGATACCAGTTTTCCTGGGTTCAGGAATCTGGAGAATCCCCCTTATCCTGTGGTGCCTTTGTCCTTGAATCCTGTTCGCCCACTCCAGCTCTTTCTCTTATCCTGTAGCCTTGCTCTCCCCCTGTTCTTGTAAGCACCGTAAATTCCAGCAAACATACGGTTTTGTCAGCCCCCTTCTAGTCAAAGCATTTCTCGATGCTCGATTCCTAACTCTCAGGTTCTCTGTCTCCCCTGCAGGCTCAGGGGGTGCTGCCCCCTCCCCAAGAGCCGCTGCTGCGGCGGCCGTGGGGCACAGGGGGTGGCAAAGCGGGGTCCGGGATGCGAGCGGGGGAGCAGCGGGAGGAAGAGGAGGAGAGAGGAAGAGGAGGAGAGAGGAAGGGGAGGAGCAGGAGCAGGAGGAGCAGGGAGAGGAGCAGCAGCCGCAGGCAGAGGATCGCGGTGCTCCAGGGCGAGCCCGCTGAGCCCGCAGCTCCGCTGGCCCCGGCAGCATCGCATTCCTGCATCCCGCGGGTGAGCGCGGAGGGGAAGCTCGCCCCGGGGCAATCGCGGCAGCTCCGGCACGGTTGGTTGGGTTTTGGTGTTTTGGGGGATGGGGGGTGGTGTTTGTGCCTCGCAGATTCGGGAATCGAGTCCCAAATATATTTGGATGTCCCTGGGAGAGGTATTGTTTTGTTGATATGAGGAGGGGGTGGTTTTGGCTCTTGCAGGAATACAAAGCTAAGCCGTAAATGCCCCTTGGGAGGATTTGGAGGGGCCCACGTGGCGATCACCCCGTCCTGGCGGAGCGGGACAGCAGTTTTGGGGATCCCCGGGAGAGGCGTGGGATGAAAGGTGGGAGCCCCGGCGTGGGGAGAGGGGCGACAGCAGAGCTGGGGGACCCCCGGCAGCCTGGAGGGGAGGTGGAGCCAAAAGATGAGTGGGGTCCGGGCCCCCCGAGCCTGGAAGGGCTGGCGGGGGGCCGGGGGGAAGGCCTGCGTGCCTGGAGTGGGGGGAGCTGAGTCAGGGCAGGATGAGCCCTGGGACCCCCGAACGCCCTCAGCGTGCCTGAGCAGGAGCCAGGGAGAGTGGGGATCTCCAAGAGCCATGGGCTCCCCTAGCAGCTCTAAAAACAGGTATGTCCCGTAATCCCAAAGTGCAGACAGTGCAAACAGGGAACTCCTGGGAGAGTGTTTTTGGGCTCCTTCGTGATTTTTGGAGCTCTTTATAGACACCAGGCACCCGGGGAATTCTTGAGTTGCAGTCGGAGAGCAGGACTTTCAAGGCCAATGCATTCACGTCTTGTTTTTCCCTAAACCAGGATTTTTCCATTCCCAAGTCTTACCCAGATGGAGGAGAAGACTGTGAGGAAGATGAAGATGTCCCGGGACAGCCAGGCAGGTGATAAGGAAGTCACTGCCCCTTTTCCCCTCTGTCCTGCTGGGGATGGACTGCGGGGATCTCCTTCTCCTTCCCTCTGGCTTGAAGGCAAATCCCATCCGCTCCTTGTCCTTCCCTGCCCCGGACAAGGAGCTGAGGACGAGACCATGGAGGACAAATCCCCACAGCAGAACCTCGTGGAAGAGGCTGTTTGGAGCGGCTCCACAGCACAGGAATCCAACAGGGAGAAAAAGCCGCAGAGATCCCGCACAAGGAGGGGCTGCAAAACGCAGATCATGGGGATCCGAGGAAGAAAGACTAGGCCTGGACTGGGCAGGCAGCCAGAGATCTGGCCAGAGCTCTGAGCTGAGGGTCCATGAGCAGCTTCATGATGGCAAGAAGCCCCTCCAGTGTTTGGAATGTGGGAAGAGTTTCCACAAGAGCTTCAGCCTGGTCCGGCATCAGATGATCCACACTGGGGAACGGCCCTCACGAGTGTGGGGGAATGTGGGAAGGGCTTCAGAAACACCTCCGACCTGATCCGCCACCTGACAGTGCACACTGGGGAACGGCCCTACGAGTGTGGGGAATGTGGGAAGGGATTCAGCTGCAGCTCCAACCTGATCATCCACCAGAGGATCCCACACTGGGGAACGGCCCTACGAGTGTGGGGGAATGTGGGAAGAGCTTCAACCAGAGCTCCCACCTGATCTGCCACCAGAGACTCCACACTGGGGAACAGCCCTATGAGTGTGGGGGAATGTGGGAGAGCTTCATTCTGAGCTCCAGTTTGCTCTACCACCAGATGATCCACACTGGGGAACGGCCCTACGAGTGTGCCGAATGTGGGAAGGGCTTCAGGACGCGCTCCCACGTCACCCGCCACCAGAGGATCCACACTGGGGAACGGCCCTACAAATGTGGGGAATGTGGGAAGAGCTTCAGCCTGAGCTCCAGTTTGATCCACCACCAGATGATCCACACTGGGGTACGACCCTATGTGTGTGGGGAATGTGGGAAGAGCTTCCGTGACAGCTCTGGCCTGATCATGCATCAGGCAATGCACGCTGGGGAATGCCCCTACAAGTGCTCAGTATGTGGGAAGCGCTTTAGCCAGAGATTCAACCTGATTGTCCACCAGAGGATCCACACCGGGGAGAAGCCCTATGAGTGTCCTGAGTGTGGGAAGAGGTTTCAGAGGAGATGCAGTCTGCTCAAGCATCAGCAGATTCACACACAAGAGAGGCCTTTCCACTGCCCTTGCTGTGGGAAGGGCTTTAAGAAAAACTCCACCCTCGTCACCCACCAGCGGATACACACTGGGGAGAGGCCCTAACAGTGCCCCAGTGTGGGAAGAGCTTCTCCCAGGACTCTGCCGTGACCTGACACCAACGGGGGCACCTGTAAGGGAAGCCCTGTGAGTGCCCCGCGTGCAGGAAGAGCTTCGTGCGCTGCTCCAGCTCCATCCCTACTGGAGGACCCCGATGGATGCTCCCCAGTGACCCTCGTTGGGCAGAGCCTTGATGATCCATGGTCCTGGTGATCCATGTTGGGAATGCACCTGGCTGGTGGTCTCCATATCTTCCTGGCTCTCCATGGGCACCTGGACTCAGCAGGCCAAAACTCCATTGGGATGCAGACTGACTTCAGGAATTCATTTGGGACAGTGGATTTTACTTTTGACCACAAAAAATTTTGCCATTTGCATCCAATTATTTCTTCTGGCAGTGTCAAGGAATATTGGATGGCCCTTGAGGTCTTTACCAACTGTCACGGTGTGACTTGGGTTTGCCAACCTTAATATATTTAATTTCTTTTAGAGACAGGACCCAGGAGTAGAGACAAGGCAGGCTCAAAACTTAAAAAGGTACAAGAAGGAATTTATTAATAATACAAAAAGAAGATATAGCATTCAGGATAAAATTCCTAGATTGTTCCCTCCTCCCCTTCATTCTACATTTCTTACCAACATACATACAGAGAGAACACTTCAGTCAGTCATACACTCAAATAATCTGTTCAGTTTACTTCAGAGAGAAAAGTCCCTTTTCTGGTTATGGCTTAGGGGGTGTCTTCACCTTCACAGTCTGCGTCCATCCGAGACCCACAGAACTATGAATTTTCCTCTCATTTACACAGTCCTTCTAGAGCCGTGTTATGGGTTACGATGCACACATAGGGTACCCCCTCTAAAGGCAGGCTACTAAAAAAACCCCAGAATTCTCTTCATCTGCTTTTCTATCAAATGTCTCTGTTCATATTCCAGTTCCAGAACAGAGACCCCCATTCCCTCGTGGCAAAGGATTCTTTTCTCAAATATTTCAACCCCCCATGTATTTTCCACAGTTTAAAGGAACTTTAGTAAGTCACAATCCCCACAGCCCACAAAAAAGGTTTTCAGCTACTTGCATCTTTTCAATCTCTTCCCACCAGGAACTTTGTCTTCATCCCGCTGACTTCCGTAGTCTCCATGCTTCATTTCTTCTCATTCAGGGGAATTCAGGAGGTCCAGGATTCCATCCAGGCATAAAGAAGTTACAATTGTATCCAGATGACAAAGAAACAAAAGTGGGCAGCTGGAGTTCTTCTCTGCCACGTGGAAAGGCAGCCGAGCCCAGCCGGCAGGGCCGGGGCCATGTGGCCGGCACTGGAGCCATGCGGCCGGCTGGGGCCATGCGGCCGGTGCTGGGGCCATGCGGCAGTGCTGGGGGCCATCGCGGGAGCCCGGGGGGCCCCCTCAAGCCAGGGGGCTCCCATGCAGAGCCCGGTCCCCACGTGCGGGCGGGCTGGGCTTCCTCCCACCGAGCCCGGGGCCAGGGTTCCGAGCCAGGCCTCCCGCAGAGCCAGGGGTGCCGGGCCGGACCCCAGACCGAGCCGGGCCGGGCGGAGCCCCCAGCTGGACCTCCCACCCCTCACGGAGGCCAGGAACCCAAAGAGCAGAATCAACTCGATGCAATTGTGATTTGTGAAAGCGAAATAACTTTTTTCATTGGTTTCCCGAGCTGTCCATCACCAAATCAGCTCTCTGATTGGTGCCAGCAGCTCACAGGGGGAAGCTCCCAGAGATGGGAGAGTGCCTCCCACTCCCCCACCTCATGGAGCCATCCCTGAGGTGAAACCACCCATCCCCCACACCACGAGAAACCAACACACCAACCTAAACCATTCCATGATTCTGTCTGGCACAGAGGCATCTTCCACAGCCAAACAGTGATGGACGGGGGCAGAAAACCAAGATTTTGGAGACAATGGAATGGAAAGGCCTCTAAAAAGGTTCTTTCACTCACCCAAGCCCATGCATACTCAGTCATCCTTTTATTTTGGCCTTGATTTTCTTTCATTTTTCTTCATTTCTTCACCCAACATTATGGTAACCATAAAGACCTTGAACTAAGACATGGATGGGGATATTGTGGGATGTGGGTGGGGACATGGTGGGGACTGGGACATGGATATGGATATGGACATGGACATGGACATGGACATGGATATGGACATGGACATGGACATGGATATGGATATGGGTGTGAGTACGGATATGGATGTGGATATGGATATGGATATGGATATGGATATGGATATGGATATGGATATGGATATGGATATGGATATGGATATGGGTGTGGACAGGCCTGTGGATGGAGATATTGGGCATGGAGAGTCACAGACACAGATGGTGACATAGAGGTGTATCCCATGGATGTGGACATGGGGGACATGGGATGGCCTTTATCACAATGGGAAAAACGCGGTTCACTTTCCCGGTAAATTTTAAACAGTTTAATAAAGGACAATGAGAGACAAAGAATAAAGCAAAAGTTGTAACGGCCGGGTGCTTGACATTGAGCCAAGAGCACACACTAACTCAGAAAACACTTCGGTAAATGCATCAAGCTGTTGCATTTTCATAAACCTTCATGCATTATTCAAAACCACCCCCCAACCTGTAAATCAAATTTTTTTTTTCTATTTTTATCTTTTTCTCTCTCCTTGTGGCTCCTTGTCAGCGAACTCCATGATAATGGAAATCAATTAATTCCTCCCCTGGAGATCTCTTGTCACCGCTGTCTTCATCCAGATAGAATAATCCAAGTTTGTGAAGAATGTCCTGATTATCCTTTTACCATTCTCTGAGTTAGTTACATGAACAAAAGCTTTACATCACTATGTTATAGTTCAAGAAAAATAGATATTTATCACACTATTATTTCTAAGTTTTGTTAATAGCAGAACAAAAAAGAAACTATATTCTCAAAGCATTATACATATAGCATTCATTTTAATATTTGCGAAAAGCCAATAATGTAATATGTACTTATAACACTATGGGACATGGAGACACCCTGTGGGACACGGGGACATCCCACGGGACACAGGGACATCCGACAGGACAGGGCCCCGGGACCTCGGGGACTTTGGTCCCCACCGGGGGTGAGAGCAGGGGGCACACAAGGGAGGGGCAGGGACACGTGGAAGGGAGCAGAAGAGACACACGGGGGGCGAGAGGGATGGGGGAGACTTCCGGAGGGGACAGGGACATGTGCAGAGGGACAGGGGCACACGGGTGGGGGACAGTGAGACACTGGGGGGGACATGGAAGGGGGGACAGGGACACCACGCGGGGAGGCGGGGGACACACCACCGGGGGGAGGGCGGGGACACGATGCCACCGGGACATGTGAGAGCACCGCGCTGCCATCAGGGGCCAGCTGGGACAAAAGCCAGATCGCGGTGACACCCAGGCGGGGCTACCACGTGACCTGTGGGGCGACACCGCCCGCCCGACCCTTGTCCTGTGCCCAGCCTGTCCCCAGGAGTGGCTCCATGGTGGTGGCCGCTGCGCTGCGTTCCCTGGCTGCTGTGGCCCAGGGCATCTTCGTGGTGGCCGTGCTGCTGCGGTGGCTCTGGGATGCACTGCTGTTACCCGATTCCGCGCCACTTGTCGCCAGCTGAACAAGTTCCCTACCCTGCCCTGGCGCAATTGGTTGCTGGGACACGCTGGCGTGGTGAGAGGGCAGGGGGTGACACCTGCGGGGGTACATACAGAATGACTTGGCTGGTGGCACTTGGAAGGTCAGTGCGGACAGGGTGGTGGCACCGGCAAAGGGACATTGAGGACAGAGTGGTGGCGCCTGCAAGGGCAATGGGGACAGACATACATGTCCCCAAGGCTGGCAGTGCCCTGAGGGCACACATGTCCCCAAGTCTGTGTGTGCACCCAATGACACACATGTCCCCTGTTGTCCCCAGGGCCAGAGCACAGAGCAGGGCCTGCAGCAGGTGGACTCCCTGGTGGCCCAGTACCCTCATGGCTGCCTCTGGTGGGGACTTCTTTGGCTGCCCGTCCTGCATCTCTTCCACTCCAGCACCCTTCGGCCACTCCTCAGTGCCTCAGGTAGGACACGGGACACCAGATGGGTCCCCAGAGCCACCCATGTGTGTCACTGCACCTGGCACCGAGAACTGGCATTGCCCAGGCAGTGGCCACCAACCCAACCCCGCAGGTCACCAGAGGTGTCACCATGGCCAGGCCAAATGCCACGCCAGAGTGGCCACCAACCTGTCCTTGAGGTTCCCTAAGGCCAGTCAAAGCGTGTCACTGTGTCCAGCCTCTGGTTGTCCCCCAACCCCCATGCTTTGTTGGCCATGGGTGCTGGGAGAGGGTTCGCACTGTGGGTTAAGGGGTACAGACAGGGTGCCTCATTCCAGGGGACCCCAGTGTGCCCACCCAGTGAATCCCTGCCCACCCCGTCCTTGTGTGTTGCAGCTTTCATGGCCTCCAAGGATAAAACTTTCTACAGCTTCCTCAATGCCTGGCTTGGTGAGTGGAACTGATTGGGTGGGGACAGCACCTGTGGGTGTCACACGGGTGGGGACAGCAGCCCTGGATGCCCCCACTGGATCCAGGTGTTATAGGGGAGGACACAGCAAGTTTTGGGGACAGAACCCTTGGGCACCCGCAGTGGATCCAGGTGTGTCACAGGGGCAGTGGATGACCCTGATAAACTCTGGGCACCCCCAGGATGGATCCAGATGTGTCAGAAGGGCAGTGGAGGGCAAGGACACCCCCAGAGTGTCCTGGGCCAACCCCGCTGTTCCCTCCTCAGGGGAGGGGCTGCTGCTGAGCAGCGGGCAGCGCTGGGCGCAGCACAGGCGGCTCCTGACTCCTGCCTTCCACGGGGATGTTCTCCGGGCTTACCTGGGAATCCTCAACCAGAGCACCTACCTGCTGCTTGCGAGAGATCCGAGAGTCCCCACTGCATCCCAAATCTTAAGTGCTGTGCCCTACATCGTGACTTGTGCCCCAAACTCTGACCTGCATTCCAAACCCTAATTGTGTCACGATCTGCTCAACCTGAGTGGGAGTCATGATGGTTCGGTCGACGCCAGAGTGCAAAAAACAAAAGCAAGGAGACTCAAGTTTTACTCAGCAGCAAGCATCAACGCAATTTATTGCGTGCCAACAATTCAGTTTTGCGATAGAAGAGAGAGAGAGAGAAAGAAGTAAAGGCACAAAGTAAAAGGGAGGGGAGAGAGAGAGAGAGAGAGAGAGAAAGGATGGGAATATAGCTACCAACTGACGGGACGCATCAACGTGGTTGTCTGACGATAGACGTGTCTTCAATCCATTGGGGAGAAAGAGATCTCAGAGTCTCTTTAAGAAAGTAACTTTTTATAGTTCTTTTCTAAAGTGATTGTCCTCTGGCCAAAATGTGGGAAGATTTATGGACTATTGTATGCGAAGATCATTGCTCCAAGAAACAGGTGCTGGAACAGGGCACTATAACCAGTACCCTGCTCGAGAGCAGCGTACCATGGCAAGCACCAAGCACACCAATGAACAGTCCCTTGGCAAGCATCCACCTTGGCCAGGCCAGAGCTCAGGTCCAGAGCGAGTGGTGGGGTCCTGGGGTCTCCATCTCTGATGATGGTCATGAGGCAGATCAGAGAAACTTCGGACCAACTCTTACACCACCCTGTGAGTCACGAACATCATCAACAGCACTCCTTCGTGGTGGTGTTGTTGAGAAGTATTCAGGACTTGTCGGAGTTGATAGCATATCCCGGAAAAACAGAGACAGAAAGTTGGACAGAATAGAAAAGTGGGAAAAAGATAAGGGAAAGGAAAAGGGAGAAAGAAAACAAAACAAATAATCAATTTAATAATCAATTTTCAATTTCAATTTCTGATTACAAAAAGATAATTTTTTTTTTTAGTTAAAGTAAAAGAAACAATTTTAATCAAAACCATGTTGTATCTTATTTTAAATCATACATTTTGCCTTGTGTCAATAACCTTAGGGACGTCAACAGTGACTGATTTGTGTACATAGTGTAGAGGATTGCTGATCTGTAGAAGGCGATGTGAGGTAAGAATCATATCCTGCAATTTTAATAAAGTTGCAGGCACAAAGATTTAAATGATTTTTAGTACTCACTACCAAATCTTCTACGAAAACACTGTCACAAGCAATTCTTAAGCATGCACACCCATTGCCCATATACACCAGTATTGTTTCAGGAATCTTGTTTGGATGAATTTCAAGGTTACAGACATTATGTTCTGTGTCTAAGCAAATATCTTGAGCTCTGATTGCGTTACTTTCACAGAGAAACCCCTGTTGTTCCCGGACAATGCAAGTTTCCAAATTAACAGTTTGCCACTTCTCACCAATTTGAGGGGCCCATTCTTTATGCTCGAAAGGATAGAGAATAACTCCGTCATGGTTCAGCCCTAACGCAATGATAGGGAATATTGACTGTACTAAAGCATTACATATGGACAGTGCAAAGGCTATGGCTGTGTTTGTGCTGGTGTCATAGGTAAAATTTACTAAGTTCCACCAGGACTGGGATTCTCTTTCAAAATCAGTGGCACTATCCCAGATTATTCTCCGAATTTCAGTGGGAAAAGTGCCTTCCTTGCCTTCTCATATAATTGAGGCTGCAACTGACTGCATCCACAATTGAGTCTGGATACAGCTGAAAGTTAAAGAAAATAGCCAATTTATTCATTAACACTTCTAAATCAATACTATTCAAAATTCCCAATCCTGTTCCCACAACACTGGTTACTTCTCTTTTCATTCTATGCTTAAAGGGATCCCACTTTTGCAACCAGGTTGTCCACCCCTCAAAAAGGGTTTGCTTAGTACAAAACAACAGGGGCCTCATGGAACCAAGGTGCCATTGTAACACCATGATGCCTAACAGAACCCAGGGCCCATTGTGACACCAATGTGTCGCCTGAAACCAATGGTGAATTGTGACACCATGAAGCCTAAAAGAACCAAGGGGCCCATGGGACACCATTGTGCCACCTGAAACCGCTGGTCCATTGTGGCACAATTGGGAATAACAGAAATAAGGGGCCATCGTGGCACCATGGGACCTCAATGAACTAAGGGTGTATTGTGACACCATGGGGCCTAACAGAACCAAGGGGAACATTGTGACACCATCTGGCATATCTGATCTAAATGGTCATTGTTACAACATGGACCGTAACAGAACCAAGGTGCCACTGTGACCCCAAAAGGGCCTCCCAGCACCGAGAGGCCATTTTGAACACCATGGGAGCTCATAGAACCAAGGGGCCATTTAAAACTACATGGAGTCTAATAGAACCAAGGGAGCAAAACAGACTAAGTGGCCATTATCATATCATGGTTTCCACCTGAATCAAGGGGCCTTTGTGACACTACGGAGCATATCTGAACCAAGAGGTCATCGTGAAAACATGGAGGCCAACAGAACCAAGGTGCCATTGAGACACTACAGGGGCCTAACTGAAACCAGGGGCCATTGTGACACCATGGGGCCTCACGGAACCAAGGAGCCATTGTCACACAATGATGTCTACCTGACCAAGGGGCCATTGTGACACCATGGTGCCTAACATAACCATGGGGAAATTGTGACACCATGTGGCCTAATGGGAAATTGTGACACCATGAGGCTTAATAGAACGAAAGGGAAATTGTGACAGCATGGGTCATGACGGATGCAATAGGATATTTGACACCATGGGGCCTAACAGAACTAAGGGGCCAATTTGACACAAATGTGTCACCTGGAAAAATTGGTTCATTATGACAACATGGGACATAACATAACCACAGGGCCATTGTGAAGTCTTGGGACTTGAAGCCTCATGGAACCAAGGAGCCATTGTTACATCATGGTACCTTATAGAACCAAGAGGTGATTTTGACACCATGGTGCCTAACAGAACCAAGGGGCCATTCAGACGCCATGAGGCACAACAGAACCAAGGCTACCCATGTGATCATTAAGCAAACCAGGATCCTGCTCCAGGTCAACTCCTCTCACCAGGGTTCTACAGGTGCTGCAGGATCCTGTTCCAGCACAGGCTTCCTATTGGGTCATCGCCTCCTTTGGAAATGGATCTATTGCAAAGCAGGATCCAGCACAGGATGCAGGTGAATCCGTCATCCATTCTGGGCCTCCGTGGGCTGCAGGTGGATCTCTGCTCTTTCATGAGGTGCCTGAGCCAGTCCCCCTGCCCATGTGCAGCTGTATTACTGGGACAGGAGAAATGCAGGAGGACCAAAACTTCTGTTTCCTCCAGTTACACGGTTGTGAATACTGAGTTTTTGGAGGACCTACTTCCCATTCTGGTGTTGTGTCATCACCTGCACCATCCAGCAGTTCTATCTTAGGTTTAGCCCCCCATATTGACAGGATCTTTTCTTGATCTCCTCCAGCTCTCATCCATAATTTCCTATATACTTGATCTAAGAATTCTTCTTTCACAAACAATCTTAAGGTGTTGGAACCCTGGTCACTGAGAATTTTAGACTTTCTGTGCTGACAAGCACTGACGCCCAAGAGAACACTGCATTTAACCTCTGGCCATGGAAAAGACTTCCAAAATTGAATAATAAAACAGAGATTATAAGTCTGTAGTTTAAATAAAAATGTGTAATATCACATCGTAAAAAACTCAGATTTTAAAGTTTTGGAATAGAGTAATATATATATATATATATATAAAACAAGTAGAATGTTTAGAACAAAAGTTTGTTCTCCTTTTGCCTTCTTCTTCATAAGTCTAAATAATAAGTTTGGACAAACTTAGGGAAAAAACTTTTAGAAGAGCTTTTTAGGAAATAAACTTTAAACTTTTTATTTTACTGGACTTAAGAAAAAAATTTTACTTAGGGGGAAAAGTGGAAAAAACTTATTTATTAACACATACAAAAGGAACACTTTTTAGCACAGACTCAGATGACAGAAAAGTTTTTACTGAAAGAGAGAGAAACTTGGACGCTTCGATTTTTACTAGAAGGGCGAAACGCTTTTCTGGCCGGTGTCCAGAGGCAGGCCGCAGGGTTCCTCCGGAGCTGGTGCTGAATCCTGGGGGGTGAGGGGGAGAAGGGAGACGGGGAGAGAGAGAAAGGAAAAAAAACCAGCCGGAATAGCCAGCAAGCCTTAAACAGCAGTGAGCTAAACTAAATAATTTAAGCAATATAAAGTAAAAAGGAAAATTAAGCAAAAAACAGCTAACTAACAAACCAGGCCACGAGCCACCACCACAGCAGCGATAGCCACCCGCAGCAGCAGCCAGAGCCAAGCGCGCAGCCGTGCGAGCCACCCCCCAAGCCAAGCCCGCGGCAAACCAAGGCCATTCCACAGAGCAGAGCTCAGGCGGCCCCTCCCCCGGGAGCAGACAGTTTCATGGCCAAGGGGGGCAGGGTGAGGAGTCAGTCAAATCATCAACCCAGGACATTCCACCCCTTATCCCATATCGTGATTATTGACACACGATTGGGATATACACTCATTAAACACAATATGAACACTTCCTCTGACTTGCTCAAACCTTCAACATTTACATATTTCTTCTGTCTCATTTCACAGTCAGATCTCCCTGAGGTACACAGCAGGTTGTTCCATCTTTCTGCATTATCTACCAAGTACATCCAGGTTCTTGAGCAAAGGCAATCCCCCGAATGGGTTTGCCTGTACTTGAGGCAGGATTAATCCATACTGTCTTCCCTAGCAATCCTCTGACATGGGCCGCTGGGACTTTGTCTCCATCTACTGTATTAAGGCACTCAGATTGGGCAGGACCTGCTCGGTTGGTGGAACCTCGAGTGTTGACTAACCAAGTGGCCTTTGCCAAATGCTGCTCTCAATTCTTAAAGGATCCCCCACCCAATGCCTTTAAGGTGGTCTTTAACAATCCATTGTACCTTTCTACTTTACCTGCAGCTGGTGCATGGTAAGGGATGTGGTACACCCACTCAATACCGTGTTCCCTAGCCCAGGTGTTGACAAGGTTATTCTTAAAATGAGTCTCATTGTCTGACTCGATCCTCTCAGTGGTACCATGCCTCCAAAGGACCTGTTTTTCCAGGCCCAGGATGGTGTTGCGGGCAGTAGCGTGAGATACAGCGTAAGTCTCCAACCATCCGGTGGTGGCTTCCACCATGGTCAGCACATAACGTTTGCCCTGGCGGGTCTGAGGCAGTGCGATGTAATCAATCTGCCAAGCCTCCCCATACCTGTACTTGGACCACTGTCCTCTATACCAGAGGGGCTTCACCCGCTTGGCCTGCTTGATGGCAGCGCAGGTGTCACAGTCATGGATAACTTGAGTAATGCTGTCCATGGTAAGATCCACCCCTCGGTCTCGTGCCCACTTATAGGTGGCATTCCTTCCCTGATGGCCTGAGGCATTATGGGCCCATCGAGCCAGGAACAACTTTCCCTTATGTTTCCAATCTAAATCTATTTCCAACCCCCCTATTTTTGCTGCTTGATCTACTTGATGGTTATTTCGCTGTTCTTCATTAGCTCTACTTCTGGGGACATGGGCGTTCACATGGCGAACCTTTACGGGTAGCTTGTTTAACCGAGTAGCTATGTCTTTCCACTCTTCAGCAGCCCAGATTGGTCTTCCTCTGCGCTGCCAGTTCGTCTCTTTCCATTTCTGCAGCCATCCCCACAAAGCGTTGGCTACCATCCAGGAATCAGTGTAAAGATAGAGCTTTGGCCACCTCTCTCTTTCGGCAATATTCAAACCCAGTTGGACAGCTTTGAGTTCAGTGAATTGACTAGACCCTCCTTCTCTTTCAGTAGCTTCTGCAACCCGTCGTGTAGGGCTTTATACAGCTGCTTTCCATTTTCGATTTGTCCCTACAATGCGACAGGAACCGTTGGTGAACAGCGCATAGCGAATTTCCTCTGCCGGTAGCTGGTTGTAAGGTGGTGCTTCTTCAGCCCGGGTCACCGGTTCTTGTTTCTCATCTGTCACACCAAAACTTTCTCCCTTTGGCCAATTGGTAATTATTTCTAAGATCCCTGGGCGATTTAATTTCCTGATCTGGGTGCGCTGCGTAATGAGGGCTATCCACTTGCTCCATGTGGCACTGGTGGCATGGTGGGTGGAAGGAACCTTCCCACTGAACATCCACCCCAGCACTGGCAACCGGGGTGCCAGAAAGAGTTGTGCTTCTGTGCCAATCACTTCTGAAGCAGCTTGGACTCCCTCATAAGCAGCCAAGATTTCCTTTTCTGTCGGGGTATAATTGCCTTTAGACCCTCTGTAACTTCTGCTCCAGAATCCCAGGGGTCGGCCTCGGGTCTCACCTGGCACCTTCTGCCACAGACTCTAAGACAAACTGTGGTTCCCGGCTGCAGAATAGAGCACATTCTTTACATCTGGCCCCGTCCTGACGGGGCCAAGAGCTACTGCATGGGCGATTTCTTGTTTAATCTGGATGAAGGCTTGTTGTTGTTCTGGGCCCCAATGAAAATCATTCTTCTTCCGAGTAACCTGGTAAAGAGGGCTCACAATCTGACTGTACTCGGGGATGTGCATTCTCCAAAAGCCTATAGCACCCAAGAAAGCTTGTGTCTCCTTCTTGTTGGTAGGTGGAGACATAGCTGTGATTTTATTAATAACATCAGTAGGAATCTGACGTCTTCCATCTTGCCACTTCACTCCCAGGAACTGGATCTCACGAGCAGGTCCCTTAACTTTATTCTTCTTGATGGCAAAACCGGCTTCAAGGAGAATTCGGATAATTTCCTCTCCTTTCTCAAACACTTCTTCTGCTGTGTTTCCCCACACAATGATGTCATCGATGTACTGCAAATGTTCTGGAGCTTTACCTTTTTCCAGTGCAGCCTGGATCAGCCCATGGCAGATGGTGGGGCTGTGCTTCCACCCCTGGGGCAGTCGGTTCCAGGTGTACTGCACGCCCCTCCAGGAGAAAGCAAACTGCGGCCTGCATTCTGCTGCCAAAGGAATGGAGAAAAACGCATTGGCAATGTCAATGGTGGCATACCACCTTGCTGCCTTGGACTCCAGCTCGTACTGGAGCTCCAGCATGTCCGGCACGGCAGCGCTCAACGGTGGGGTGACTTCATTCAATGCGCGGTAGTCCACAGTCAGTCTCCATTCTCCGTCAGATTTGCGCACAGGCCAGATGGGGCTGTTGAAGGGTGAGTGGGTTTTGCTCACCACCCCTTGGCACTCCAGCTCCCGGATCATCTTATGGATCGGGATCACAGCATCCCGAGTGGTTCTATATTGCCGACGATGTACTATCGAAGAGGCAATCGGTACCCTCTGCTCCTCTACCCTCAGGAGTCCCACGGCAATTGGATTCTCACATAGTCCGGGCAGGGTGTTCAATTGCCGGATTCTCTCTGCCATCACAGCCGCTATCCCAAATGCCCACTTGAAGCCTTTTGGGTCCTTAAAATACCCGCTTTGAAGGAAATCTATTCCCAAAATACATGGGGCCTCTGGGCCAGTCACAATCGGGTATCTTTTCCACTCTCTTCCGGTTAGACTCATTTCCGCTTCCACTATGGTAAAGTCCTGTGATCCACCTGTTACACCAGCAATAGAAACGGTCTCTTCTCCGACACATCCTGATGGAAATATAGTACACTGTGCTCCAGTGTCCACTAAAGCTTTATACTTCTGTGGTTTCGATGTGCCAGGCCACCGAATTCACACGGTCCAAAACACTCGGTTTTCCCTGGCCTCACTCTGGCTAGAGGCAGGGCTTCTCTACGCCTGTTTGTTTTTTTTGACGGGGGCATAGGTCTTAGAAGTTCCTTTAAGTGAATCGGACATGTCGTCATTATCCTCCTCATATGTGGCACTGTGGTTCCGGGCGACTGGAGCTGCTCTCTTTCTGATGGAACCTTCTTGTTGAGCCTTGTCTTCCTTCAAGTCACGCACTCGTCGTGCCAGAACAGCTGTGGGCTTTCCATCCCACCTCTTCATGTTTTCTCCGCAGTCACGCAAGAAAAACTACAACTCTGCACGTGGGGTGTATCTTCTCTCCTCAGCAGAGGAGCGTCTGCGTTGACTGCCAGGACGTCTGATTTGCACAGCTGAGATTTGGAGGAGATCCTCCTTGATTTCCTCTCTCAGCTTTTTATGGTTTTTTTCCAACTTATCTTCCAAGTTCTGTAAACGTGTTTCCACGGCTGCAATCCTGGCATGCGTTGGGCCATGCACAGCATCAGCGTACGCCTGAAGCTTCTTTGCCATATCAAGCACTGTCTCGTATGTGTCTTCCGGTTTCATGATTGCAAGAGCTGAGGCATAGTCAGATGGTCCAAGCCTCACAAGCTTCCTCCACATAATCGGTGTGCACGGTACCAGATCTGGACTTCTAGTTGTTACGTCATCTGAGAAAATAATTTCTGCCACCGCCATCTCTCTCAAACGTTGGATTCCCTGCTCGATGGTTTTCCATCTGGTCTGCTGCATGTACAGGTCATCAGCGCAGAGATATCTTTGTGCCACACTGTCCAATACACGTGACCAGAGGCTCTGAGGATTAGCTCCCCTCATCATACCTTGATCGATGACTGGATTTTGAGACAGGGATCCCAAATGTCTCGCTTCCGTGCCATCCAGGGTGGTTGCTTCACCTGCCGCATCCCAAAGCCGGACCAGCCAACTAATTATGGATTCATCAGGTCGCCTTGTATAATCTTTCCTTAGACCACGAAGATCTTTCAGGGAAAAGGACTCATTATTAGTTTCTGATCTCTCATCAGTCACTTTAACTCCGGATTTTATATCAGGGGGAGTTGAAGGTTCTTCTCCTGCATTCTCATCATCATCATCTTTCACCGGCCGATCTGTTTTTTTTGTGCACTTTCTACTTCTGGTACTGGTAGCCACAGCCATAGGTTGAAGCTTGCTGTCTAATTTTGCCCCTGTCCTGGAGCCTGAGGTGTTAACTGCAGTCTGAGTAACTGGAATAGTAGCTACGTTATCTCCCTGTTCCCTCTCCTTTGTTTGTTGTCCTACACTATCTAACAGGGTTCGATAAGCATACGCCAGAGCCCAGCTCACTGCAGTGATTCTCTTTTCCTTAGAATTGTCCTGACACTTTTCTTTTAAGTACTTTACAATCTTGACTGGGTCTTGAATTTGTTCAGATGAAAAATCCCAGATTATAGGTTTAGAAAACTCTTTTAGAATTTGGCCCAGTTCCTCCCATTTGCCACACCACTCAGAATTCTTCACATTCTGCTTTGCTACCAAATCAGGGGTTGTAACACCTGCATCCCTAGAAATCTTAGCTTTCATTCTGTATAAACTGCAGACAGTATAGAAAAAACTTACTAAATTAAATACTAGAAAGATGGTTTCCTTTACACTCAGGGAGAGCTGAACATTTTCTAACAGAGATGTAAATAATTCAGGGGAGAAGAAGGAAAATAAAGGCAAAAAATCCTCTTTGCTTGCTTCTCCTCTAATGAATTGAGTGCACAACACAAACCACGACTTGTACATCCCTGAAGTGGATTCTAACACCTTCATAAACTTCTGGCAGATCATTACAACCAAGCCTAGCCCAATGAGTATTTTGGTTAATACCCCTTTCATGAAAAAACTACGTGCTAGAGACAACACTGGGGCTATCTCTGAGTAAGAGAACAGGCCCAAAGACCACAGGGGTATTAAGATTTCAAAAAACTCTAAAGAGCAAACATACAGGCAGGCTTCCAATCCAAAAGACATCACGGCTTCAAAAAACATACTGATATCAATACAGGCCAATTAAAAACAAGATGTTATTAAAGTTTTTTCCACTTTCTCCTCCCCGTACGGGCCACCAAATAAGAAATGTCCAAGTTTGGACAAACTTAGGGAAAAAACCCCCAGAAGAGCTTCCCAGGAAATAAACCCCAAACTCTTTATCCCACTGGACTTAAGAAAAAAATTTCACTCAGGGGGAAAAGTGGAAAAAACCTATTTATTAACACATACAAAAGGAACACTTCCCAGCACAGACCGAGATGACAAAAAAGTTTTCACCGAAAGAGAGAGAAACTTGGACGCTTCGATCTTCACTAGAAGGGCGAAACGCTTTTCTGGCCGGTGTCCAGAGGCAGGCCGCAGGGTTCCTCCGGAGCTGGTGCTGAATCCTGGGGGGTGAGGGGGAGAAGGGAGAGGGGGAGAGAGAGAAAGGAAAAAAAACCAGCTGGAATAGCCAGCAAGCCTTAAGCAGCAGTGAGCTAAACCAAATAATTCAAGCAATATAAAGTAAAAAGGAAAATTAAGCAAAAAACAGCTAACTAACAAACCAGGCCACGAGCCATCACCACAGCAGCGATAGCCACCCGCAGCAGCAGCCAGAGCCAAGCGCGCAGCCGTGCGAGCACCCCCCCAAGCCAAGCCCGCGGCAAACCAAGGCCATTCCACAGAGCAGAGCCCAGGCGGCCCCTCCCCCGGGAGCAGACAGCTTCATGGCCAAGGGGGGCAGGGTGAGGAGTCAGTCAAATCACCAACCCAGGACAATGCATTACAAGCCACAAATAGTTAGTTATTAACTTAAAAGCAAAAATAATTTAAGCATCATTTCTTAATTTAAAAATTTATCCTTGGAAAGCCCTGTAAAAAAATAAGTCTTAATTTTTAATTTATCAACTTAAAATACTGTAAAACTGACAGTGGGTCTCAAAGACCGCTGAATGAGACCCGGGTGTCTCAGGTTCTGAATTTAAATCCTTGGAACAATCTACCAACATTAAGAGAAGAAATACAAGCTGCAAGAACAAATAGAGTGTAAATTAGACTGTTAGAATGTAGAATAGGTAGATTTCTAGAATGTTTATATTAAGGGGCTCGTGTTCAAGATGGAGGACTTGGGGCATGGTATGCTTCTTCCTCTTTCTTCTCCATGCCATCCATGTTGGAGTGGCACTTTGGCATCCTTCGATTGGATGGGAACAAAGCTGGACCATCTTATAAGATTGAAGTGTATTGGGAGTCAATTGTAAATACCTAGTACATAATTTAGAATATAAAAGATAAGTCCCGCCTCTGCCAGGCAGATTCTGCCCTGGACGTCTAGCTAGACAGATCACTGTTAGCTGGACAATGTATTCCTGAGATAAGAAATAATAAACAACCATTAAAATCTCTAAGAACAGCCTCCTGCAGACTCTCATCAGCGGGAATCTGGAAAGAGCTAGGTTCCAGGCCATCTTTATGTTCTCCTGAGGTGATCTCAAGTCTAAGGAGACACCTCGGGCTGTGACAGTAGGTCAGAGGATTCAAGGAGCCCTGCTTTTGCATCCATTTGGTCTGCCAAATATCTTAGTCTAGGGATGGTGTATATGTTTTTGGTATGTCAGTTTTCTGAAGAGGTTTTCATATGAAGATGTATGCTCTCATACATACTACTCACCAAGCTGGTGACATGGTGTGTTGGGTTGATGTGGCCAGAAATGTGTATTATATCAGCATCTGTTGAAGCTGGATGGGGTAGTGATTCCTTATCTCCGTGGCACGTATTACCTGCTAATGTCCACAAAAATATGTACCATACCAATTGAGGAGAGCAGAGCTCTGGATGCTCTGGGCCCAGGCAGTCTTCTCTTGCCTCAAGTCAGAGACACTTAGGGCCAACAGCAGAAGAATTTTTCTCACGCCACTTTCCTCGCACTCTTATAGGTGTCCTGGTTTAGGACAAAATTAGGGGAAAATCTCCAAAAAAGGAGTCCCCCAGAGAACAAACCCCCAAAAATCCTCCCCCTCCCACCACCGGGTTCAGGAAGAATTTCCTCAGAGGAAAAGTGGAAAAAACCTGTTTATTTAGCAAACACACAAAGAAAAACACTCCCCAACACAAGGGAAGATGGCCACAGATGACAGAGAAACTTTCAGCTGTCTGAGTGGATGTACAAACTCAGGACATCTCTGGGGCTGGGGAGGGCAAAACGCGTAGTGCTTGTCACGAGCAGGCAGAATCCGGGGTTTCTTGATGTTCCAGGTCAGGTCTGGATCAGGTTCGGGTGGGATTCCTAGCTAAACTAACTAATAAGGGAAGAAAAAAGAAAGCGAAGCAAAGCAAATCAAGCAAAGTGAAAAGCCAAGCAAAGCAAAGCCAAGCCGCCGAGCCAGCAAAAGCAGCCAGCCGAGCCCACGAGCCGTCCCCCTACCCAAGCCCCGATGTTAGGGGAGGGGCGCCGGCTAGCTAAACAAAACAAACCTTCAGAGAGTCAACTCTAAAAGCACCGAACATCCAGGCATGAACAGCACACACGATTGGGGATACAAAGTATTGTAACGTCACCCCAGGACAATAGGAAATCCCAAAAATTCAATGTCTGCTGCATTTGTACGATCTTGAGTTTGTCTGTGAAGGGACTGATATTTCCTGACCTACTTACTGGCAGCAGCTTTCAAGGAGGAGTTGGAGTGCTTGCATCTGACTGTCATGTTCACCACGAAAATGCCCTTCCTCCTTCAACAAAGATCAAATCTGGCTTGTATAACTCGTTGTCATCATCTCCTGAAATACAGTCCAATTCTTCTTTTTAGCCTCGCAGCTCACAGATGTGTCTCTTTGTGCCTTTATTCCTGGTGTTTTGAGTAATTGGACAGTTCCTTATAATATGGGCTGATGTTTCA
The DNA here is from genome assembly GCA_034336665.1 of Luscinia megarhynchos. Lineage (NCBI taxonomy): Eukaryota > Metazoa > Chordata > Aves > Passeriformes > Muscicapidae > Luscinia > Luscinia megarhynchos. The sequence goes on from JAPFBE010000058.1 coordinate 256,363, forward strand.
TTATCAGCACCACAATATTTACAGTTCTTCACGAGTACCCCTGGCTAGGACCTCTCTTGTGGGGCAAACATTAACACTCAATTGTAGTGCAGCTACCAATTTTCTATGAGGTGTGCTTCTGTACCTAGTTGTCTGTGGAGACGCAAAATAAGTTTTTCCAACTAAGGAATGCAACCCCTGTTCCGCTCCCTGAGCCCTCTCACTGTCCGTTAACCCTTAAGTCACTCCCACCCTAATTTCCTGTTGGTCTTTTACCTTAGCCTGGCCCTCTAGCACCCCCCGTGTTTTGTTGTAATTGGTCTTTGATGCTTTCCTCGTCCTGCTGAGCCCATGTATTAAACCTAGACCCTCACAAAAATCCTGGCCTTTTGTTCCCTGAACCCTAAACCGTGCGTGGCTGAATAAACATCTTTGAAAACCCTGCAAAGGCCTTCCTGCTCTTTCACCCCAAGCAACATCTTAGATGCAACAGTTATCAACCAATTACTGATATTATAATTTTCAAACTTCCCAATACTGTAGCATTGGGATAGCAGTTGTTTCCACTTATGATATCATATTACATGTTATCATAATAGAATATATTATATTATATATTATATTATATATATCATATGCCTTGGCCAACCCTCCTAGTTTCCACCAAAGCAGTTTATATGTTCCAAGAACTGCTTAGCATGGCACTTCCTTGGGTTTGCCTTTTTAGAGTGTGCACATTTCTTGGCTGTGGTTTTAGCCCATTCTTATTGTCCACTCCAGCCTGAACTTTGGTCTTTATTTAGTGCTGATTGTAGCAGGGGAATTCATCACATGTCCATTGGATGCTATCCCAACCAAGCAGGCAGTTCATTTCCACAAGCATGACTATATCAGCTATTTTACGACAATGTCTAAGTTTAGTTAATAGCAGAAATAAAAGCTATATCTTTATAGCAGAATTACTTTAACATTATACACATAGCATTCATTTTCATATTTGCAAAAAGCCAATATTATAATATGGATTTATAACATGCTGGACATTTTCCAGCCCAATCCCTGCTCAAAGCAGAGGGAAAAAGAAAAGGAAAGAGCGGCTCTGACAGAATCCCAGAGCAATGGTGGTGAGAAGGGGCCCTGCCCACGGGTTCCAATCCCGGCAGTGTGAGACACCTCGAGCCCAGAGAAGGTGCAAATGAGACCATTGGAGCACAAGCTACAGATTTGATTGAACATGGATTTGATTGAACAAGAAATGTGAGGTAGAGAAATAGGAAAGAGAGAAAAAGAAAGAGGGAAGAGCTGAGTCTGGGACTCGGCAGCTGCCAGAGCTGGCACTGAACAATTTGCTCAGTGGTGACTCCTCAGTGAGCAGCATGAAAAATGTGGTTTCTTCTTTGTGTTGATTTTAAAAAGTTTAATAAAAGAAAATAATAGACAAATAATAAAATAAAAGGTTATAATGGTTGGGTGTTTGGTATTTGATTAAGAGTACACTTATTGTTTGGGATACATTTTTAAAATTTATTTGCTTGTCGATTATTTGTAGATTTACTATGTATTTTCAAACTGATTTATAAATAATTTTTTATATTTTAGGGTTTGTTTTACACAGTTACTTTTTGAGTTTGTTTTTTTAGAACATCCATGTTTTTTGATTGTGGTTTAAACTCTTTTTTTCTATTATTTTTAATCTGATTTGTGGTTTTTAATTTTTATAGACGGTTGGTGCTGGTAGCTAGTGCATTATCAGTCAGTGTTTTTATTTGGTGTTATTCAATTAAGTAGGTAGTTTATTCATTACAAATACACTTTAATAGCCTATGTCATTTTTAAAGAAACAACATTTTAAAAACTGTATTAACACTATGCATATAGTATTTATCTGAATATTTGTGAGAAGCCAATTCCATAATATGTATTTGTAACAGTGGCAGAGCCATGGCGTAGCTTCCCACTCCCACCCCACCTGCGCCACCCTCTCCTGTCCAGCAACCCCCGGCAGCGGAATTTGGGCTCGGGGGGGGGAGGACAGCATGGATGGATCTGCACTGGGGGGCCCCCCTGCCCATCCCTGTGAAGGGCAGAAAAACACACAAAATAAGTTCTAAGAGTAGGAATGTATTTATTCAGTGCTGAAGGGCATGAGGGATATCTCATCCAAAAACATGCACACCTTTGGCAATCTGCACCTCTCTTTTTGTTGTCTACAAACTAGGATTGTACAATACACTTAATTCATTCCCTGTCCTGGCTTCATATTAAAATTAGCTCCATGCCTTTTTGTGGCTGCGCACTGCTCCTTGTTGGTTGCTCTGCTGGATCATCTGCAGATGAAGTAAACAATCTTCCTCTTAGTTGAACTTTTCATCTTGCCACATTGCACATTCTCTTTTTAGTCCTTTGGTCATCTTCTGGACTTTGATACCAGTTTGCCTGGGTTCAGGGATCTGGAGAATCCCCCTTATCCTGTGGTGCCTTTGTCCTTGCATCCTGTTAGCCCACTCCAGCTCTTTATCTTATCCTGTAGCCTTGTTCTCCTGCTGTAAATTCTCCCACCGTAAATTCCAGCAAACATAGGGTTTTGTCAGCCCCCTTTTAGTCAAAGCATTTCTCAATGTTCGATTCCTATCTCTCAGTTTCTCAGTTTATTATAATCAAAATGGACCCCCTTGGTTCCCAGAAGTCCCATGGTGTCACAAAGTCTACTTGGTTCTCATAGGACCCATGGTGTCACAATGGCCACCTGGTTCTGTTAGGCCTCATGGTGTTGAAATGTCCCCTTCATTACATGAGGCCTTATGGCGCCGCAACGACCACCTTTTTCTGTTAAGACCAATGGTGTCACAATGGCGCCTTGGTTCTCTTAAGCCCCATTGTGTCAGAATTGCCCATTGATTCTTTTTGGTCCCACGATGTCACAATGGAATTTTGTTTCCATTAAGCTCTATGATGTCAAAATGGCCCCATAGTTCTGTTAGGTCACAAGGTCTCACAATGGACCCTTGGTTCCGTGAGGACCCATGGTGTCACAATGGCGCTTGGTTTCGTTAGGCTCCATGGCGTCTAAATCACTCCTTGGTTCACAGAGGACACATGGCCTCAAAATGACCCCTTGGTCCTATGAGGACACCATGGTGTCACAATGGCCCATTGGATCTGTTAGACCCCATGGTGTCTCAATATACCCTTGGTACTGTTATGCTCTATGGTGTCAAAATGACCCCATGGTTGTCTGAGGCCACATGGTGTAACATTGGCCCCCCAATTCTCTTAGGCACTATGGTTTACAATGGCTCTTGGTTCCGCGACCTCCCATAGTATCACAATGGACCATTGGTTCTATGAGTCTCCATGGTGTCCCAATGGCCACTTGGTTCTATGCAGCCCCATGGTTTCACAATGGTACTTTTGTCCTCTGAAGGCACATGGTCTAACAATACATCCTTGGTTCTATGAGGCCCCATGGTGTCACAATTACCCCATGGTTCTTTGATGTCCCCTGGTGTCACAATGGCATTTAGGATCCATAGGGCTCCTAAATGTAAAAATGATCCCTTTGCTGTCTTAGGCCCCATGGTGTCACAATGGCTGTAGGTTTCAGTAGGCTTTGTGGTGTTTAAAGTAGCCCTTGGTTCTCTGAGCCCCCAGAAGTAACAATCGCCCCTTCGTTCTTTAAGGATCCACGATGCCAAAAAACCCCTTGGTTCCATTGGGCCCCATGGTGTCACAATTTCCCCTTGGTTCTGTTAGGACCCATGGTGTCAAAATGGCTCCTGAGATCTATGAGGTCCTATTGTGTTCCAAATGGCCTCTTGGTGCAATGAGGCCCCCTGGTGTTACATTGGTACTTTGGTTCAGTTAGGCGCCATGTTGTCACAATGCCTACTTTGTACAGATGGTATGGTATAATAATGTTATACCGCATGGTGTAACGATGGCCCTTTCATTCTGCGAGGGTCCATGGTGTTGCAATGGTTCCTTTGTTCAATGAAGCTGCATGGTGTCACAAGGGACCATTGTTTTCATTCAACACAATGGTGTCCTTTTGGCCCCATGGTTCTGTTAGGACCCATGGTGTCAAAATTGCCACGTGATTCTATGAGGCCCCATGGTCTCACAATTGCCCCTTGCCTCTTTGAAGTCCCATGGTGTCACAAAGGCCTTTGGTTCCATGAGGCTCCATAGTGTCAAAATGGCCCCTTGGTTCTGTTAGGCCCCAAAGTGTCACAATCAATGATTGCTTCCATGCGAAACACTGATGCCACAATGGTCCCTTGGTGCTGTTAGGCCCAAAGGTATCACAATGGCCCTTAGTTTCGTTAGGCTCCATGGTGTCTAAATCACCCTTTCGCTCTATGAAGCCCCATGGTGTCACAATGTTCTAATTGGTTCCATATGGCACAATGATTTCACAATGACCCCTTTCTTCGGTTAGTCCCATGGTGTCAAAATATTCAGTGGTTTCGTTAGGCTGTAGGGCATCACCATGGCATTGTAGGATCTGGTGGTGCACGGTGGTCAGGACAAACTCAGGCACCCTCTGTATTCTGGTCTTGAAGTTTGCAGTTTATTGCATTGGGCGTGGGTGAAAAGGACTTAGGTGGGAGCTGCCAAAATCAGCTCAAAGCAGTCCCAGGGCGGGAGGAGGGGTGCAAGGACAAGAGCAAGGGAGCGAGAGGGTGTCTGAAGGTGTAAGAGCAAGAGAGTGTGGTGTCCTTTTACAAAGTCTTAAATCTCCTTCTATGTTGAGTATTCTACTCTTTCACTAACCAATCTAGTAAAAGATACAAATTCTCTAACATTTACATACAGCCTATAGGAATCGCTACATTACTGTATTTTACTACTTTCTTATATCTAAACCTTATCTTGGACCCCTCCTGTCAGGAGGGGGTTTCTGCTGGCTCTTTGGTATGTTTGCAGCAACTGGCATTATCTTAACAAAGGGAGAAGACCTTCAGGCATCCATATTGCTGGTCTCCAGCCACTCAGTAGAACACTGCTTTCATTTCAATCTCACCGACAGTTTCTATATTCTTAGCATCTTTTGCTAGGCAATCATATCTATAGGGCATTCCTATTTCTTCCTCCCCTACATCTCCCCTTTCTGTTGAATAATTAATATATTAGACATTGTCTTACTCATAATTTTTTGCACATACTGAAGTATATAGGGTACCACTACTAAAACTACAATTATCACTATTAAAAGAATCAAGCCTATTTTACAGAGCTCCTTTAGCCAAGGTGCAAAGCTCCAATCTTCAAACAGTCTAGCCAAGATAGGTCATCTGTTGTAATTTGATTAGCTAAATCCCTTAGATTTTGCAGCTGTTTATGAATGGAGACAGAATGATCCGATGAATTCATGCAGCACAATCCCTGAAAATCTTCACAGCCATGTCCATGAGCTAGTAAAAGATAATCAAGGGCAGCTCTATTTTGTAAAGTGGCGTGTCTGACTGCCTCTTCATCTGTCAACAAATCACTTATCATAGTTGAGGTGGCATTTACTTCCTTACTGAGTCAACACCCCAACTTGTTTAACTGTCTCAGTGCAACTGAAGAACTCAACTGAGGTAAAAAAATGCTTGTGACAACTGATTTTCCAGAGTTCCAAGGGTTAAAGTCACTATCACACTCCCTCCCATATTGATGTCCCCAGGAGGATCTAACCTTCCTGGTTTTCTTTTTGACTATCTCTTTGGGAGCAATTATTGTAAGTTGTCCCAGGGCAGAAGGGCCACCCTCTATATGAGGGTATACCCTGCCAGGCTCTGTCTCCACAGATGAACCAAATTCCTTTGTGAAATCGTATTGGAAGTTTGCTAAATCGACCTGCATAAGGTTCAAAATATGTAACAAGTTTAGTTTGATGACACCAAGAAATCACGTTGCTATAAACTGGGTGATATGGGGTAACATTTAAATGAGGACTGTCTCCTTCCAAGAGATGAAAGAAGTAACATGTATCCATAGTTACTGAGCACAGGATTTCAAGCTCTTGAAGATCAGATTTATCAACTTTAGAACTATCAATATAAGTTTGATGTTTCTGGGTGGAGTTGGAGATACATGATGATCATCATATGGCCAACAGATCTCAAGAGTAACATTATCAAAACCTTCTGGGAAAGGTACTCCAACTAAACAGGTTGAGAAAGGTTTATCAGGGCTTGTATCAGATAAACAGATGGTATCGGAGCCTGCAGATCTGGCTAAAGCAACCCAGACATTCGTCTTTGGTTGATTCACAGGTAAAGCTTCACTACAAAAACTAAAACAAAAGAAGAAAAGCAACATGCATTCACGCATACAATAAAACTCCATTTTCTTCTTGAGCTGTTTTTGGCAGATCACTTTCTCCTGATGATTCTGCACAGTTCAGGTCTGGGTGCTTGCTTCCTGGCTTCTTCTTGTGAGTTCACTGGCTGATGTGGAGGCTTCAGCATGCTTTGATGCTCACATTTTTTGCCACTTGAGTCCTCTATCTGTGGAAACACACACAAACCCCTTTTCCTATGTTATAAGATTGCATGGTCCTGCTATTTGTCCTGATTCTAAGTTTTTAACCAGAACTGGTGGGTGCTCTTTTAGTTTTGCTTTTTTGTTGTTCAAGAAGTGTCTATAAATGGGGGGATCAGGCTCTTCTGCAGAGCTGTTCAGAAAATTGTAAACATACAAAACCTTATTCAATCTCCTTTGAAGTGTAGCCTGAGCTTCTCCCCCTTTCTGTTGATCCAAAATGCGTTTTAGAGTTTTATGTGTTCTTTCTATTATTCCTTGACTCGTGAGAGAGTGGAGAATGCCAAATGTATGGTGAATACCCCTGTCATTTAAAAATGCAGCTAATTCTTGTGAAGTATATGAAGGACCATTATCAGTTTTAATTTCTTGGGGGATACCTAAATAAGAAAAGGCTTGTGTAAAGTGCTGGCAAACATGCTTAGCTGTTTCCCCTGTACGTACAGAAGAGAAAACTGCATTTGAAAATGTATCAACAGAGACATGGATGTTTTTAAGTTTCCCAAAAGAGGGATACTTAGTAACATCTGTTTGCCATTTCTGTAAACTCTCCAACCCTCTTGGGTTGGTGGCTCCTGAAGCAGGAAGAGGCTGAGCAAGTTGACAGTCAGGACAAGCTTGTACAATATTTTTTGCTTGCTCCAAAGTAATGTGAAAATCTCGTTTGATTGCCTGTGCATTTTGGTGAAAAAAATGCATGGCTCAATTTGGCTTGTTCAATAGTGCTAGACAGAGTAGTTACAGCAAGCACTGAAGTAGAATTTTCAATGCCTGCCGCACCTTCTTCATCAGATGCTGCTGATGCCAATGCATCGGCTCGGGCATTTCCTTCTGCCATAAATCCTGGGAGTGTCTCTGTCCTCCACTGCCCCTGTGACACACACGGATCCATCCTGGGGGTGCCCAGGGAATGTCCCTGCCCTCCACTGTCCTTGTGACACACACAGATCCACTGCGGGTGCCCAAGGGTTCTGTCCCCAAAACTTGCTGTGCCCTCCCCTGTGACACCTGGATCCAGTGGGGGCACCCAGGGCTGCTGTCCCCATCGATGTGACACCCAGGGGTTCTGTCCCCACCCATGTGACACCCAGCTCCATCCTGGGCACCCAGGGGTGCTGTCCCCATCTGTGTGACACCCAGCGCTGCGGTCTCTGCCTGTGTGACACCCACAGGTGCTGTCCCCACCCAACCAACTCCACTCACCAAGCCAGGCATTGAGGAAGCTGTAGAAAGTTTTATCCTTGGGGGCCACGAAAGCTGCAAGACACAAGGACGGGGTGGGCAGGGATTCACTGGATGGGCACACTGGGGTTCCCTGGGTAGGGGACACTGGGATGAGGCACCCTGTCTGCACCCCTTAACCCACAGTGGGGACCCTCTCCCAGCACCCATGGCCAACAAAGCATGGGGGTTGTGGGACAACCAGAGGCTGGACACGGTGACACCTTTGGGTGACCTTGGGGAACCTCAAGGACAGGTTGGTGGCCACTCTGGCGTGGCATTTGGCCTGGCCATGGTGACACCTCTGGTGACCTGCGGGGTTGGGTTAGTGGCCACTGCCTGGGCACTGCCAGGTCTCTGTGCCAGGTGCAGTGACACACATGGGTGGCCCTGGGGACCCATCTGGTGTCCCGTGTCCTACCTGAGGCACTGAGGAGTGGCCGAAGGGTGCTGGGGTGGAAGAGACGCAGGACGGGCAGCCAGGGAAGTCCCCACCAGAGGCAGCCATGAGGGTACTGGGCCACCAGGGAGTCCACCTGCTGCAGGCCCTGCTCTGTGCTCTGGCCCTGGGGACAACAGGGGACATGTGTGTCATTGGGTGCACACACAGACTTGGGGACATGTGTGCCCTCAGGGCACTGCCAGCCTTGGGGACATGTATGTCTGTCCCCATTGCCCCTTGGAGGTGCTACCACTCTGTCCTCACTGTCCCTTTGCCGGTGCCACCACCCTGTCCTCACTGGCCCCCCAAGTGCCACCAGCCCCGTCATTCCTTCTGTCTCATCACAGGTGCCACCACCCTGTCCCCATTGTTTCTTTGTAGGTGCCTCCACCACGTCCCCGCTGTTCCCACAGGTGTCACCCGCTGTCCCCCTCATCATGCCAGTGTGTCCCAGCAACCAATTGTGCCAGGGCAGGGTGGGGAACTTGTTGAGCTGGCAACAAGTGGCCTGTAATTGGGTGAAAGCCAGCAGGGCATTGTGAACAGCATTGAAGGCCCAGGAAAATTTTGCTAGGCCTTTTCAGTCTCGGAGCATCTTTTATCTTTCTCATGCTGGGAAATCGTTCCCATGCTAAGATAGTTTCTCAGCTCTGGCCTGAGCCTTTCCCAAGATGATAACATTCGGGAAAAACAGAAAGGGACTAATAATAAAGATTAAGCACCTGGTGTTGAATGAGAAAGAGTTCTCACTCTAATGTGACAGGATTTGTTTTTTTCTACTATCCAAGGGACTGCTGTTCTATTTGCAGCTTGCGAACCACACTATAAATGTAGTTTGCTTTTTCAAAAAATCGCTTTTTTAGCCACCAGCTGGGAAAGTCATTGTTGTTATTTAGGCGACTCCTAGCGCGTACAGTGATAGCGCATCCCAGAGCCACCGCAGCAGCAGGGCCACCATGAAGGTGCCCAGGGCCACCACAGCCAGGGAACCCGGCGCGGTGGCCACCGCCATGGAGCCGCTCCTGGGGACAGGCTGGGGACAGGACAAAGGTCGGGCGGGGTGGTGTCACCCACGGGTCACACGGTGGCCCTGCACTGGGTGTCACCGCATCCGGCTTTTGTCCCAGTGCGTGTCCTGGTGGCAGCGTGCTCTGATACGTCCTGGTGGCATCGTCTCCACCAGTGTGTCCTGGTGGCATTGTGTCCCCGCCCTCCCCCCGTGTGTCCCCGTCTCTCTGTGTGTGTCCTTGTGCCCCCCATGTCCCCCTCAGTGTATCACCGTCCCCCACCCGTGTGTCCCTGTGCCTCTACAAGTGTCCCTGTCCCCTTTGAGTGTCCCCAGCCCCCTCTCCCCTGTGTGACCCTGCTCCCTTCAGTGTGTCCCCTGCTCCTTGCCCCTGGTGGGACCAAAGTCCCTGAGGTCCTGGGGCTGTGTCCTGTGGGATGTCCCCGTGTCCCACTGGGTGTCCCCATGTCCCATAGTGTTACAAGTACATATTATATTATGGGCTTTTCATAAATATTAAAATGAATGCTCTATATATAATGTTGGAAAACTTTGCTGTATTAATATAGTTTCTTTTAGCTCTGTTGTTAGCAAAAGTTAGAAATAATAGTGTGATAAATATCTATTTTTCTTGGACTGGAGCATGATCACATAAAAAGCTTTTGTTCATGTAAGTAACTCAGAGAATGGTAAAAAGATAATCAGGAAATTCTTCACAATCTTGGATTATCCTATCTGGATGAAGACAGGGGTGATGAACACTAGAACTCCAGGGAAGGAGTTTACTGATCCCCATTATCTGGGAGGGGGCCTACAAGAAGGAGCCACAAGGAGAAAAACAAAGAAAACAAACAAAAAGGTTGATTTACCCATTGGAGAGAAGTTGATTTTGAGTAATTTATGAAGGTCTATGAATATCCAACATGTTGATGCATTTAATGAAGTGTTTTCTGAGCTAATGTGTGCTTTTGGCTCACTGTCAAGCACCTGGCCATTATAAAATTTTGCTTTACTGATTGTCACTTATTGTCTTTTATTAAACCTTTTAAAATTTACCTGGGAAGTGAACCGCATTATTAAAATTGTAATAAAAACCATCCCTTGTACCCCATGTCCACATCCATGGGATACACCCCCATGTCACCATCTCTGTCTGTGACCTCCCATGCCCGATATCTCCATCCACAGCCCTGTCGACACCCATGTCCACACTCATGTCCATGTCCATGTCCATTTCCATATCCATATCCATATCCATATCCATATCCATATCCATATCCATATCCATATCCATATCCATATCCATATCCATATCCATATCCATATCCCTATCCACGTCCCTGTGCCCACCATGTCCCCTCCCTCCTCCTACAATGTCCCCATCCATGTCTTAGTTCATTGTCTTTATTGTTATCCAAATGCTGGGTGATGGAATGAAGAAAAATGAAAGAAAATCAAGGCCAAATTAAAAGGATTTACCTGTCCATGCTGGTTGAGTATGCATGGGCCTGGCTGGGTAGAAAGAACCGTGTTTGGAGGCCTTTCCACTCCATTGTCTCCAAAACCTTGGTTTTCTGCCCCAGTCCTTCACTATTTGGCTGTGGAAGATGCCTGTGGCCCAGATAGAAGCAGAATCATGGAATGGTTTAGGTTGGTAAAGGCCTCCAAGACTATCCAGCATTCCTTGATGCCAACAGATGAAATGATTGGATACAAAAGTGAAATTTTTTGGGGTGGAAAGTAAAATCTGCTGTCCCAAGTGAATTCCTGATGTCAGTCTGCATCCCAATGGATTTTTTGCCTGCTGAGTCCAGGTGCCCATGGAGAGCCAGGAAGATGTGGAGACCACCAGCCAGGTGTGTTCCCAACATTGATCACCAGGACCCTGGATCACCAAGGCTCTGCCCAACGAGGGTCATTGGGGAGCATCCAACGGGGTCCTCCAGTGGGGATGGAGCTTGAGCAGCGCACGAAGCTCTTCCTGCATGCAGGGCACTCACAGGGCTTCCCTTACAGGTGCCCCCATTGGTGTCAGGTCACAGCAGAGTTCTGGGAGAAGCTCTTCCCACACTGGGGACACTGTTAAGGCCTCTCCCCAGTGTGGATCCGCTGGTGGGTGATGAAGGTGGAGTTTTTCTTAAAGCCCTTCCCACAGTGAGGGCAGCGGAAGGGCCTCTCTTGTGTGTGAATCTGCTGATGCCTGAGCAGACTGGATTTGCTCTGAAACCTCTTCCCACACTCAGTACACTCATAGGGCTTCTCCCCGGTGTGGATCCTCTGGTGGACAATCAGGTTGGATCTCTGGCTGAAGCATTTCCCACATTCTGAGCACTTGTAGGGGCATTCCCCAGCGTGCATTGCCTGATGCATGATCAGGCGAGAGCTGTCACGGAAGCTCTTCCCACATTCCCCACACACATAGGGTCGTACCCCAGTGTGGATCATCTGGTGGCGGGTGAGATTGGAGCTCTTCCTGAACCCCATCCCACATTCCCCACATTTGTAGGGCCGTTCACCTGTGTGGATCATCTGGTGGCGGATCAATCTGGAGCTCAGGCTGAAGCTCTTCCCACATTCCCCACACTCATAGGGCTGTTCCCCAGTGTGGATCCTCTGGTGGCGGGTGAGGAGGGAGCGCATCCTGAAGCCCTTCCCACATTCCTCACATTTGTAGGGCCGTTCCCCAGTGTGGATCCTCTGGTGCACGTTCAGGCTGTAGCTGCAGCTGAATCCCTTCCCACATTCCCCACATTTGTAGGGCCGTTCCCCAGTGTGGATTCTCTGGTGGTAGATCAAACTGGACCTCCGGCTGAAGCTCTCCCCACATTCCCCACACTCATAGGGCCGTTCCCCAGTGTGGATCCTCTGGTGGTAGAGCAAACTGGAGCTCTCATTGAAGCTCTTCCCACATTCCTCACACTCGTAGGGCCGTTCCCCAGTGTGGCTCCTCTGGTGGATGATCAGCCTGGAGCTGCAGCTGAATCCCTTCCCACATTCCCCACACTCGTAGGGCCGTTCCCCAGTGTGCACTGCCTGGTGGCGGATCAGGTCGGAGGTGTTTCTGAAGCCCTTCCCACATTCCCCACACTCGTAGGGCCGTTCCCCAGTGTGGATCATCTGGTGCCGGACCAGGCTGGAGCTCCAGTGGAAACTCTTCCCACATTCCAAACACTGGAGGGGCTTCTTGCCATCATGAAGCTGCTCATGGACCCTCACCTCAGAGCTCTGGCCAGATCTCTGGCTGCCTGCCTGGCCCAAGCTGGGTCTTTCCTCCTCGGATCCCCATGATCTGTGTTTGCAGCCCCTCCTTGTGCGGGATCTCCGCGGCTTTTCCTCCCCGTTGGATTCCTGCACTGTGGAGCCACTCCAAACGGCCTCTTCCACGAGGTTCTGCTGCGGGGATTTGTCCTCCATGGTCTCCATCCTCAGCTCCTTGTCTGGGGGAGGAAGGAGAAGGAGAGGATGGGATTTGCCTCTGTGCCAGAGGGAAGGGGATCCCCCTAATCCTCCCAGGCAGGACAGAGGGGAAAAGGGGCAGTGACTTCCTCTGCACCTGCCTGGCTGTCCCGGGGCATCTTCCTCTTCCTCAGAATATTTTCCTCCATCTGGATAAGACTTGGGATTGGGAAATCCTGGTTTGGGGGAAAAACAAGATGTGAGTGATATGGCTTTGAAGGTCCTGCTGTCCGAGGGCAACTCAAGAATTCCTTGGGTGCCTAGTATCAATAAAAACCTCCAAAAATAATGAAGGAGTCCAAAAACACTCCCTCAGGGGTTCCCTGTTTGCACTGCCCTCACTCTGGGGTTATGGGGGCCCATGTTCTCAGAGCTGCTGGGGGAACTGTAGCTCCAGAGGATCTCCCCTCTCCCGGCTCCTGCTCAGGCACGCTGAGGGCGTTCCGGGGGTCCCAGGGCTCATCCTGCCCTGACTCAGCTCCCCCCACTCCAGGCACTCAGGCCTTCCCCCGCTCCCCACCAGCCCTTCCAGGCTCGAGGGGCCCGGACCCCACTCATCTCTCGGCTCCACCTCCCCTCCAGGCTGCCGGGGGTCCCCCAGCTCTGCTGTCGCCCCTCTCCCCACGCCGGGGCTCCCACCTTTCATCCCACGCCTCTCCCGGGGATCCCCAAAACCGATGTCCCGCTCCGCCGGGACCAGGTGATCGCCACGTGGGCCCCTCCAAATTCCCCCAAGGAGCATTTACGGCTTAGCTTTGGATTCCTGCAAGAGCCAAAAACATCTCCTCCTCATATCAATAAAACAATACCTCTCCCAGGGACACCCAAATATATTTGGGACTCGATTCCCGAATCTGCGAGGCACAAACACCACCCCCCATCCCCCAAAACACCAAAACCCAACCAACCGTGCCGGAGCTGCCGCGATCGCCCCGGGGCGAGCTTCCCCTCCGCGCTCACCCGCGGGATGCAGGAATGCGATGCTGCCGGGGCCAGCGGAGCTGCGGGCTCAGCGGGCTCGCCCTGGAACACCGCGATCCTCCGCCTGCGGCTGCTGCTCCTCTCCCTGCTCCTCCTGCTCCTGCTCCTCCCCTTCCTCTCTCCTCCCCTTCCTCTGTCCTCCTCTTCCTCCCGCTGCTCCCCCGCTCGCATCCCGGACCCCGCTTTGCCACCCCCTGTGCCCCACGGCCGCCGCAGCAGCGGCTCTTGGGGAGGGGGCAGCACCCCCTGAGCCTGCAGGGGAGACAGAGAACCTGAGAGTTAGGAATCAAGCATCGAGAAATGCTTTGACTAGAAGGGGGCTGACAAAACCGTATGTTTGCTGGAATTTACGGTGCTTACAAGAACAGGGGCAGAGCAAGGCTACAGGATAAGGGAAAGAGCTGGAGTGGGCGCACAGGATGCAAGGACAAAGGCACCACAGGATAAGGGGGATTCTCCAGATGCCTGAACCCAGGAAAACTGGTATCAAAGTCTAGAAGATGACCAAAGGACTAAAAAGAGAATGTTTAAGGAGACAAGATGAAAAGTTCATCTGAGAGGAAGACTGGTTTCTTCATCTCAAGGAGCTGCGTGCAGCCGCAAAGATGCGTTGAGATGATTTTAATATGAATCGGGGACAGGCAGTGAATATGTATGAGGTGTATTGTGCAGTCCTAGTTTGTAGAGAATAAAAAGAGAGGCGCCAAAGGTGTGCGTGTTTTTGGAGGAGCTATCCCCCTCAGCGCTGAATAAATACATTCGTACTCTTATAATTTCTTTTGTGCGTTATAGAGAGTTTTTCCGCGCTTCACAGGGACGGGCAGGGGGCTCGGGGCCCCCCAGTGCAGATCCGTCCGTGCCGTGCCCCTCCCCCCGAGCCCAAATTCCGCTCCCGGGGGTCGCTGGATGCGAGGGGGTGGCGCAGGTGGGGTGGGAGTGGGGAGCGCTGGGCGCTGCGGCTCTGTCAGCTGTTACAGATACATATTATGGGATTGGCTTCTCCCGAATATTCAAGTAATACTGTATGTGTCGAGTTAAAGTAATTTGTAAAATATAGTTTTCTTTAAATGCAACATAGGCTAATAAAGAGTATTTGTAATAAAAATACTACTTACTTAATGAAATAACACTAAATAAAAACACCTACTGCTAATATACCAGTTACCAGCACCAACCATCTCTAAAAACTAAAAGTCACAAATCAAATTAATAAAAAAAATAAATTAAAAACACAACTAAAAACCACACGTGCTCTAAAAAACCAAAGTAAAAAAAATAACCATATAAAAGAAATCCTAAAATATAAAAAGTAATTTATAGACCAGTTTGAAAATACTTAAGTCTATAAATATACAACAAGTAAAAAAATTTTAAAAATATTTCCCGAACAACAAGTGTACTCTTAACCAAACACCCAACCACTATAACCTTTTACTTTATTATTTGTCTCTTATTTTCTTTTATTAAACCTTTTAAACTCTACACAAATTAGAATACATTTTTCACACCACTGTCCGGAGATTCCCCAGAGAGAAAATTGTTCAGTGCAGCCTCTGGCTGCTCTTGTGAAAGGTGCTGTGCTCTGTGGCTCTCCCCAGCACCTGCCAAGTCCCAACCTCAGATCTTCCCTCTTTCTTTTTCTTTCTTTCCTATTTGTCTACCTCACATTTCCGGTTCAATCAAATCCATGTTCAATCAAATCCGTATGTTGTCCTCCTATGGTCTCATTTGCATCTTCCCTGAGCTCAAGGTGTCTCACCCTGCTGGGCCCCTTCTCACCACCATCATTCTGGAATTCTGTCAGGGCCACTCTTTCCTTTTCTTCTTCCCTCTGCTTGAGCTGGGAATGGGCTGGAAAATGTCCAGCATGTTATAAATCCATATTATAATATTGGTTTTTTTGCAAATATTAAAATGCCTGCTGTATGCATAATGTTATAGTAACTTTGCTATAAAGATATAGTTTAATTTTTGCTTTTTACTAAACTGAGACATTGTACTGAAATAACTGATATAGCCATGCTTGTGGTAATTGAACTGCCTGCTTGGTTGGGATAACATCCAATGGACGGATGATGAATTCCCCTGCTACAATCAGCACCAGGTCAGGACCAAAGCCCAGGCTGGAGTGGATAATAAGAATGGGCTAAAACCACAGCCAAGAAATGTGCACACTCTAAAAAGGCAAACCCGAGGAGGAGCCATGCTAAACAGTTCTTGAAACATGTAAACTAATATGCTTTAAACTGGGCGGTATTGGCCAATTATCCCAAGGCATATGATATATATATAATATAATATAATGAATAGAAACAACTGTTATCTCAAGGCCACAGTATTGAGAAATTTAAAATTGTAATATGAGTTATTTTTGAATAACCAGATACAGAGCACCTCATAGAAAATCGGTAACTGCACTACAGGTGAGAGCCAATGTCTATTCCACAAGAGAGGTCCTGGCCAGCAGTACTCGTGAAAACCTGTGAATATTGTGGTGCTGATAATGAAATATCATCCCATGTTATATGGAGCTGTCCAATTACTCAAAACACCAGGAATAAACGCACAAAAAGACACATCTGTGAGCTGCGAGGCTAAAAAGAAGAATTGGACTGTATTTCAAGAGACGATGACGAGTTATGCAAGCCAAATTTCATCTTTGTTAAAGGAGGAAAGCATTCATGGTGAACATGACAGTCAGATGCAAGCACTCCAAGTCCTCCTTGAAAGTTGCTGTCAATGAGAAGGTCAGGAAATATCAGTCCCTTCACAGACAAACTCAAGATCTTACAAATGCAGCAGACACTGAAATTGTGGGCTTTCCTATAAGGGTTCAAGGAAAGTGAGAATAAACTCCTCTGCTGTTGGCCCTAGGTTTCTCTAAGATGAGGCGAGAGAAGACTACCTAAGCCCAGAACATCCAGAGCGCTGCGCCCCTCTATTGGTATGGTATATATGTTTGTGGACAAAGTTCAACGGATTGTTTCTATTCATGAGAATAAAAAATAAGGCTGAATGGAATTGCTGGACAGTGGGTAGGACATGTTGGAACAATTCAATTCTTCCGGTCATACCATGTTGGCCACTGTCCATATTTGGGATAAATTTACTAATTTGGACCAGGTGGATGGGCCACCTATACTTAACCTGGAAAAGAAACCTATAATCATATATATTTTGCAAGAAGCCATGAATGATCATGATCGGTTCCACCTTGTTATGACTGTTCTCCAGAATAAGGTCAGGAAGGTTTACTGAGGCATGCCCAATAAAGCAACGGCAAGGAGGATTTCTAAGAGTGGCGGGATGTGCTGAAATTTGATACACCTGCAAACAAAAATTCCATCTGCCAGAAGAGATCACAGGCCACTGGGTGTCATACTCGTGGACATTGCTAAGGCTTTTGACCACCAGCATATTCTACATGGTCTCCAGCAAAGGGAAGTGGACTCCCATGTGTCTGGGTTTGAAGGACAGGTGTCTGCCAACAAAGGCAGAAGCTTTTCTTTGAAATGGAGAATGTAAACTCCCTTCTTCTAAATTATTATTTTAATTTTTGAAATTAAGGGACTTTCAGGCAAATTTATGGGAATTAGGAATAACAGTTCTTTACTAGGAAAATTAAAATACAAAGACAGTATTACAAAGAACAATCCCAACCCTGACAGAGTCAGAATACAACCTGACAGCCTGACAGTCAGGGTGTTGGTAGCAGTCTAATTAAATGGTGACTACAGTCTTCCTGCATTGGCAGATGTGGTTTAGCTGAAGCAGTGGTCCTGTAGAAGGGCGCAGTTTTCTTCTGAAGGTCCAAGGATGATGTGGAAAGGTCCAGTTTTCTTCTGGAATCCAGCAGAAAGATGGTATTCTGCTGTCCAAAATCTCAGTTTTTTATTTAGATAGGAAAGGCTTGGCTCCTCCCCCTGGCTGAAGCATCTCCCAATGGGATGATGTAATTTTATCAGTCATACAGTGGGACTTAATGACGCAGCAGCAGATGAAATCTCCCTGGAGGGAGGATGAGTTGTAGAAAAGATAAGGATGATTGCCACACCTTAGCTTAAAGATGGCCCATTAGCAGATAATATGTGCCACGAAGATAAGGAATCACTACCCCAACCGGCTTCAACAGATGCTGATAGAATACACATTTCTGGCCACATCAACCCAACACACCATGTCACCAGCTTGGTGAGTAATATGTATGAGAGCATATATATCTTCACATGAAAACCTCTTCAGAAAACTGACATACCAAAAACATATACACCTACATATCCCTAGACTAAAATACTTGGCAGACAAAATGGATACAAAAGCAGGGCTCCTTGAATCCCCTGACCTCCAGATTTTATCAACTGTCAAGGAATGGCAGTGCTTAACACCATGCACATGTGATGTCATCCTGCACTCCAGCATGAAGGATGGAGATCTGGGTATCCCAACATTGATGGGACTCAATCCAAGTATCCAGGACCAAAGATTGCGTCGACTTGCCCAATGTTCGGATGATGGATTCATATTGTGGGGGGCTTTTTTGTTATAGTTGGGATTAAATGTGCGAGATGGTATTTTTTGTTTGGATTTAGATGTGTATTAATTTTAATTTATATTATAGTTTTACAGACTGTGAGTTTTATAGTACTTTAATCTAATAAATTAAAAATTAAGAAATTTTTTACAGGGCTTTCCAAGGATAAATTTTTAAATTAAGAAATGATGCTTAAATTATTTTTACTTTTAAGTTAATAACTAACTATTTGTGGCTTGTAATGCATACATTTTATTTAATTATAAAATAAGACTTATGCAGAAGAAGGCATAAAGGACAAACTTTTGTTCTAAAAATTCTATTTTGATTTATATATATATTGCTCGATTCCAAAACTTTAAAATCTGAGTTTTTTACGATGTGATATTACACATTTTTATTTAAACTACAGACTTATAATCTCTGTTTTATTATTCAATTTTGGAAGTCTTTTCCATGACCTGAGATTAAATGCAGTGTTCTCTTGGGGGTCAGTGCTTGTCAGCACAGAAAGTCTAAAATTCTCAGTGACCAGGGTTCCAACACCTTAAGATTGTTTGTGAAAGAAGAATGCTTAGATCAAGTATATAGGAAATTATGGATGAGAGCTGGAGGAGATCAAGAAAAGATCCTGTCAATATGGGGGGCTAAACCTAAGATAGAACTGCTGGATGGTGCAGGTGATGACACACCACCAGAATGGGAAGTAGGTCCTCCAAAAACTCAGTATTCACAACCGTGTAACTGGAGGAAACAGGAGTTTTGGTCCTCCCAGATTTCCCCTGTCCCAATAATGCAGCTACACATGGGCAGGGGGACTGGCTCAGGCACCTCATGAGGGAGCAGAGATCCACCTGCGGCCCACGGAGGCCCAGAATGGATGAGAGATTCACCTGCATCCTGTGCTGGATCCTGCTTTGCAATAGATCCATTTCCTGACCCAACAGGAAGCCTGTGCTGGAACAGGATCCTGCAGCACCTGTAGAACCCCGGGGAGAGCAGCTCACCTGCAGAAGGTTCCTGTTGTGCTTAATGATCACATGTGTTGTAACCCAATACCAGTGGGTAAAAGGAATGTTTTAACCCTTCCCAAATTTCTATCTCGTTGGCAGAAGCCCACAGGGGCCTCTTCCTGTCTTATCTCTCATGTTAACCCAAACTTCGTGTCCACATCTTATTGGCAGAGAGCCAAAAACCCCTCCCTGACCTTTTCGTAGAAAAACCCTTAGCTGAGATCCTTTGTCCTCTTTGTTCCCTGAGACCACGATGAAATAAAGCTACCCTAAGGAGATATAGACAAAGAGCCTCTTTTGTATCTTTAGTTTATCTTACATGTAACTCCTGATTAACTCTCTCAGGGTAATTCAGCTAGGAGGGAGTTAATTTAAGGGCAAAGTTACAGTTGGCGCCTAACGTGGGGCTTTTAATTACAGGCCCACAGGTAGCTTAAATTCCTTTCTAGGAAATAATAAGCCGTTGGTTTGTTCAACTAGCAATTAGTAAAAGAACAATAGAACAATTTGTATTTTGGCTTTCTAAAGAAATTCCAGATTTTGAAAAACAAAATCTGAATTCGGTTTTATTTTGAAACAAAATAGGCACATTGTTAACTTCTAAAATAGAGAAAGGTAATTCTCATATTGCTTTGTTTCTCCTTATATTTTTAAATATTCGCAAACAATTATTACAATTGGAAAACAAAAACCAAGCACAGAGCAATCCATCTAAACGTCTCCCAGATCCTCCAGATTTCTCTGTCCCTGAAAAGGATCCAAACTTTCTAAATTCTGACCAGTCTGACACACAACCCTTAATATACCCATCTCTTTTAAATTTACCTCCAGAGAACTCTGATATTAGTCCAAAGAGTAACTTCCTCTTATCTCCTGAGAAAAGGCAACATGTGGCTCATGGCGGGAGGCATGCTCCAGCTTCATCTTCCTCTAATCTCTTTTCCTCAAACCCTTCCCCCACCCCATTTCCTATCCCTGCTCCTAACCCATTTCTGCTCCCCTGTAATCTTACACCTATGGCTGCCTTAAGTCACTTCTTCCCAGCTCAGGTTACAGATACCAGTCCCCCTGGGTACAGCAGGGCCCCTGAGGAGCAGGACAGCCCAGGGCCTGCAGCTGGGGGGAGGGAAGCCACCTCGGCTGACAGCAGCTGTGGGACACATGTAGCTTCTGCAAACCCTGGCTCTGCAGTTCAGAAAATAGAAGGGTATAACATACAATCAGTGGATCCTGTAATTTACGTAGGTAGAAGAAATGGAAAGAGGGAATATCAAGCTTCCTCTTATCAAAATAAAAAAGAAATTTGTAAAGTGCAAAGAGAATTTAGTAGAAGCAGTAAGATCTTTAAAAGGATGCTGAGAGCTACTTTTTCTACAAATGAAATGGTCCCTCATGATATAAAAGATATTTTCAGGTGTTTGCTAACTCCCTCAGAATATGATGTGTGGTTTAGTATATGGAAACGTTCTTTGGGGACTCTTTTGACAGAGCTTCGCCAAAGCACTGATAATTCCAGGGATTTAGATGATAATGAAATTACTTTAGATCACTTAAGTGGTGAGGGGACTTGGCATTGCCCTAAAAAACAAATTCGAGTATTATCCAAATGTGTTTTAGATAAAATTTGCAATATAGCTGAAACATCTTTTAATCAATTACCAATAGTTGAGGTAAAAGGAAGCTATGTAGATATAAAACAATATGCTTCTGAGAATATTTTGCAGTTTGTAGATAGGCTTCGCTCACAGGTGGAAAGACAAGTGCCGGATCCAGCAATCCAGACAGAACTGATAAAAGAGATGGCCCAAAGAAATGCCAATGAAGTCTGTCGCAGAGTCATCCTAAGTCTTCCTATGTATCCTGCACCAGCCCTAGCACAGATGATAGAAGACTGTGCCAGTAAAGCAGAACTGTTCAGTGCACCAGAAAGGAATCCAAGGCCAGCACCATCCAAGCCTGCAGCAGCTGAAACACCACGACCAAGGAAGCAAGCAATGTCACCTGAGCAGCTGCAGCATGTCACCTGCTTCCAGTGTAAAAATCAAGAACATTTCTCTTGGGAATGCCCTTTTAACCAGAAACAAAAGAAGTCTTTTAAACCAAAAAACTGAGTTAACAGCGTGTGTCTGCTCTTAACACCATAACACGCAAAGATATAAATACTGCCGACAATACTGTGGCAAAAGCCTCTCTTAAAAACAAAGGGGGAGAATGGGATAAAATGTGTGGGTATGCAAAATAATATAAATGTCAAATCTTCTGTTAACCAGGTTTGTCAGCCTTGTGGTCGTGTCAGGCTGGAAACTACTAAAGATTTTCATTTCAGGACTACTGATTGGACAATTATTACAGTGGATCTGTCGAGCGTCCAATTAGACGTGGCCATATTGCAGATGGAAATAGAGAGTGAGTATTTTGTTGTTGGAGACACAGCACACACACCTTTAGAAACTGAAATAGCTCCCATGGTTATGAAAGGAAAAGTATCCTGCCTCATAATATTAGCACGTTTTTCTCAACCACCATTCTAGCTGGACAAGGGGCAAATATTAGCCCAGGCCATTCCCATTCCAGCAGAAGTTACTGCAGATGGGAAATCACCTGAGGTTTACTAGGCAGAAACAGTGGGTGAGCAAAACCTTCTTTGGCATGCAACCTAACACATGGATCAGATCACCTCCATGTGGAAGGGGTGCTTGACACAAGGGCAGATGTGACAATCATACCCGAAAGGATATGGCCGTCACACTGGGAACTGCAACCTGTGGCTGGAAAAATTCAGGGTATAGGAGGAATTAAATTAGCTAAAATATCAAAAGCCATGGTGCAAATCGAAGGGCCAGATGGGAGAGTGGTGAGTGTTCGTCCATTTGTAATAGATTACAAATGTCCCTTGTGGGGGAGAGACTCCATGTCACAGTGGGGAATTAAAATGATTATTCCTAAAACTCCTTGGGATTTTTAGAGCTGGCCACTGTGGAGTGCCCTGCCCAGAAATTAACATGGCTAAATGACACCCCAGTCTGGGTAGCACAGTGGTCAATGAAAAAGGAAAAGTTGAAGGCACTTGAGGAGCTTGTGGAGGAACAATTAGCAAAAAACCACATTGAAGAAACCACAGGCCCTTGGAATTCCCCTATCTTTGTAATAAAGAAACCGGGGAAGGACAAGTGGAGGTTGTTACATGACCTCAGAGAAATAAACAAAGTGATTCAGGACATGGGGTCTCCTCAACCTGGGATGCCATCTCCAACAATGTTACCCCGAGATTGGCAATTGGCTGTAATAGACATCAAAGATTGTTTCTTCCAAATCCCCCTGCACCCTGAGGATGCCCCAAGGTTTGCTCCATAAATCGAGAAGCACCAAGGAAGCGGTACCACTGGAAAGTGCTGCCACAAGGCATGAAGTGCAGTCCTTCCATCTGCCAGTGGTATGTAGCCTCATTGCTGCCCCCTGTGCGTGCACAAAGAATGGAGGCCATAATTTTGCACTATATCGATGACGTACTTGTGTGTGCTCCCAATAACTTAATACTCCAACACACACTTGACCTAGTGGTTAAAGTTTTAACCTCTGCTGGATTTCAATTACAGGAAGACAAAGTTCAGAGGATGCCACCTTGGAAGTACCTGGGCCTGGAGATCACTGCACGGACCATTGTCCCACAGAAATTAGAAATCAATTGTAATCCCAAAACCTTGGCAGATGTCCATTCCCTGTGTGGGTCTTTAAACTGGGTAAGGCCTCACTAACGAGGACCTACAACCTCTCTTTACTTTATTGAAAGGAGAGAGAGAGAGCAGGTTTCTCCCAGGGTGCTAACCCCGGAGGCAAAGATTGCAATTGAAAAGGTACAAAAATCCTTGGCAGAGAGACAGGCTCATTGTTATCAACCTGAGCTGCCTTTCAAATTCATAGTTTTGGGAAAACTGCCACACCTGCACGGTCTAATATTTCAGTGGATTGAGGGGCAGAGAGATTCACTCTTAATCATAGAGTGGGTCTTCCTCTCCCATCAAAGATCCAAGACCATCACTCAGCCACAAGAGCTGATAGCTCAGCTAATTCAGAAGGCAAGGATGAGGCTGCGTGAGCTGGCAGGTTGTGACTTTGCATGCATTCACCTTCCAATCAAACTTTCTGAGGAGGGAAGGAATTCTCCTGAAAGGCTAACCAAGGAGATGTTTGAGCATTTGCTCCAGAGCAATGCCAGCCTCCAAATATCTCTAGACAGCTACAGTGGAAAAATATCAGTCCATGGCCCAGCTTATAAGTTGTTTAATGAGGAATTCCACCTCATTCCTTGTGAGAAGAGAAGTCGGAGACCACTCAAGGCACTCACAGTGTTCACAGATGCATCAGGGGCCTCTCATAAGTCGATGATGACTTGGAGAAACCCACAGACTCAGCATTGGGAAGCTGATGTTGAGTTTGTGGAGGGCTCGCCCCAAATAGCCGAGCTGGCTGCAGTTGTGAGAGCCTTTGAGAAGTTCTCAGAGCCATTTAACTTGGTAACTGACTCAGCTTATGTTGCTGGGGTAGTGTCTAGAGCGGAGCAGGCAGTGCTAAAAGACATCGATAACGAGCAGCTCTTTAGACTGCTCTCTAAGCTAATCTATTTGGTTTCACATAGAGAACACCCTTCTATGTGATGCATGTGAGGTCACACACTAATTTGCCAGGCGAGATCGCAGAAGGGAATCGTAAGGCAGACTCCCTTGCAGCTCCAGCTGAGAAAGCACACCTCCCTGACATCTTCCAACAGGCAAAGCTGAGCCACCAGCAATACCACCAGAATGCTCCAGGTCTGGTCTGTCAGTTCCAGCTAACACGGAGTCAGGCTCGAGCCATTGTGGCCACCTGTCCCAGCTGCCAGCTCCAGGCCATGCCATCACTGGGTATTGGGGTTAATCCCCGAGGCCTTGGGAGCTGTGAAATGTGGGAGACAGACATCACACACATTCCTTGTTTTGGACTCCTCAAATATGTCCATGTAAGCATTGATACATATTCAGGTGCAGTTTATGCCTCTGCCTATGCAGGAGAAAGGGCTGTTCATGCCAAACAACACCTAATACAAGCTTTTTCAGTATTGGGGATCCCTAGGGAAATCAAAACAGATAATGGTCCAGCGTACGCATCCAAGGAGTTCCTGGAATTTGTCCAGCAGTGGGGAGTGGAACATAAAACTGGCATCCCCCACTCCCCCACAGGCCAATCTGAGATTAAGCGTACACACCAGATGCTCAAACAGGTTCTAGCTAGACAGAGCAGTTCAACTGTGTGGATGTCTCCACAGCAAAAGCTCTGCAAAGCCCTGTTCACAATCAATTTCTTGAATTGCTCATTTGAAAACATGAGTCCTCCTGTGGTACATCATTTTAACAGCAGTAAGCAGTTCAAGTTGTCTCAACATTCACCAATTTTGATTAGGGACCCAGAAACGTGGGAAACCAAAGGTCCCTATGAGCTGGTAACCTGGGGAAGGGGTTATGCATGCATATCCACTCCCTCAGGCCCTCGGTGGATTTCCCAGAAGTGGGTCAAACCATTTGTTCCAAAGAATCCAGCTCCAGCAGAAGGAGATGAGAAGCAAGTAACCATTGCTTTGAAAAGAAGACACCGCCGGAAGGAGGAGAAGGAGTCTTTATAAAGGACTACATTCTGGCAGACAGAGACTCATAACATGTTTTAAAATGTTTGTTTTTCCTTTTAGAGAAAACCTATCTTCCACTCAAAACCGTGATGAACCCCTTCCAAGTTGTCTTCTTGTTAACACTGAACAGTTTGGCAGTGGCGTGGATCATCCCTCAGCCACGTCAAAATGTCTGGGTGACCCTGGCACAAACACTCCAACAGGAAAACATATGCCTGTCCACTGCAACAGCAAAAAGATTCTATGTCCACCTGCCTGGTAGGAGTCCCATTGAAGTTTGAAGAATATTCAGGCAGCTTTGGCATACAAATGTCCAAGGAAGCGCCTGAGTCATTTACCATTTCACCTAGGCAGCCAGCAGATATTAGAAGAAATCCCTTAAAGGAGCTGCTGCCAAATTTGCCCAAAGCAGCCCAGGAACCCCAAGAATTAGAACTGTTGGGTTCCTACCCTGCACCATGTTGTTTTCATTTTAGTATTTTCCCAAAACCTATTGACACTAATGGGTTTCATCTTATA
The DNA here is from genome assembly GCA_034336665.1 of Luscinia megarhynchos. Lineage (NCBI taxonomy): Eukaryota > Metazoa > Chordata > Aves > Passeriformes > Muscicapidae > Luscinia > Luscinia megarhynchos. Next base: position 281,698 of record JAPFBE010000058.1, read on the forward strand.
AGACAATTTCGCAGGGAATTCATGGCCAGAAATTGGTGTAATATTCTAAACCATACTTCAGCCATTGATCCAGCTTATTCCAGTCCCAAAAGTCTCCCTAAGGGATTGTTTTTTATTTGTGGCGATCGGGCATGGGCAGGGATTCCTTCTCAGCTTCTAGGAGGGCCATGTACCATAGGGCGGTTGTCCTTGTTAGCACCCCACGAAACTTTAATTAAAAATTTGACTCACCAAAACAAATCAGCTGACAAAATACAAAAGAGAAGTGTTGACAATTTGGACCCAACTTGTAATGCAGAAATTTTCCATTGGGCCAAATCAAAAAGAATAGCTGTGTCTGTGTTCCTTCCATGGGTCGCAGCAGCTAAAGCTCTGGGTGAATTAGGTCACCTGGAGTGTTGGGTTGTTAAACAGGCAAACTTAACCTCAACTGCCATCAGCTCCCTCCTGGAGGATGAGGAAATTACCAGGCAGGCCACACTCCAAAATCGTGCTGCTATAGATTTTCTTCTGCTATTGCATGGACATGAATGCCAGGAATTTGAAGGACTTTGCTGTATGAATTTGACCTCAAAAGCTCCCAACGTTCATGCTGCTCTTCGAAATATGAACAACCTAATCGGACAAGTGAAGCAAGAATCAGAAGATTGGTTCAATGAGTTGTTCAAAGGCTGGGGGTTCTCCGGGTGGTGGACTTCTGTAGTTAAAACAATTATGTTATTCTTAGTTATTCTTTTCCTTGTAATAATGGCATTTGGAATCTTACGTTACTTAATTTTCAAGGCCATTAATGGTATCATTCCTTCTACCTCTGTTGTCAATCACATAGAAATGAAAAACAGGAAACAATCTAACTCTCCCACTGATTACCAATGGTGGGCAAAATCATAATTCGAATAAAATCAATCTAATATCTTTCCCTCATTTAAAAACAAAAAACGGGGAGATGTTGTAACCCAATACCAGGGGTAAAAGGAATGTTTTAACCCTTCCCAAATTTCTATCTCATTAGCAGAAGCCCACAGGGGCCTCTTCCTATCTTATCTCTCATGTTAACCCAAACTTCGTGTCCACATCTTATTGGCAGAGAGCCAAAAACCCCTCCCTGACCTTTTCCTAGAAAAACCGTTAGCTGAGATCCTTTGTTCTCTTTGTTCCCTGAGACCACGATGAAATAAAGCCACCCTAAGAAAGACAAAGAGCCTCTTTTGTATCTTTAGTTTATCTTACATGTAACTCCTGATTAACTCTCTCAGAGTACTTCAGCTAGGAGGGAGTTAATTTAAGGGCAAAGTTACACACATGGGGTTCCACAGTGGTATCCTTGGTTCTGTTGGGCCCCATGGTGTCAAAATCACCACTTGGTTCTATGAGGCGCCATGGTTTCATGATGCCCCATTGATTCCACGAGGCATCAAGGTGTCACAATGCACCTGTGGTTCTATTAGGCCCATGCTGCCACAACAGCCCCTTTGTTTCCATGAGGTCCCATGATATAACAATGGCACCTTGATTTTCTTAAGCTCCATAATCTCGCAATGGCCCCTTGATTCCATTGGACACCACGGTTTTACAATGAACCCTTGCTTCTGTGAGGCCCCATGGTGTCAAACTAGAGCATTGCTTCTGTGCAACCAAATGGTTTCACAATGGCCCCTTGGTGCCACGAGGGCCCATGGTGACGCAATGGACCTTTGGTTCCATGAGGCCCCATGGTGTCACAAGTGCCTCTGGATTTTTTGAGGCTCCAAGGCGTCCAAATGGCCCCTTGGTTCCCTTTGGCCCCGAGGTTTCACAATGGTGTCTTAATCAGCCCTTGGATCTCTGAGGTTCCATGGTGCCAAAAAAACCCCTTGGTTTTGTTTGGCCCCATGGTGTCACAATTTCCTCTTTGTTTTGTTAGGACCCACAGTGTCAAAATGACCTCTTGGATCTGTGTGGTCCCATGGTGTTCAAGATGGCCTCTTGGTGCCATGAGGCCCCTTAGTGTCACAATAGCATTTTTGGGTCTGCTAAGCCCCCATGTTGTCACTATGGCTGCTTTGTACAGATAGAGCACGTGGTCTAACAATGGCTCTTGATTCTGTAAAGGGCCCATGGTGTCAAAATGGCTCCTTGGTTCCCTTAAAACCCTTGGCATCATAATGGCCCCTCCCTTGGTTCTATTTGATCCATGGTATCAGAATGGTCTCTTGGTTTTATGAAGCCCCATGGTGTCACAATGGCCACTTGGTGCCATAAGGCCTCGTGCTGTCACAGTGGCGCCTTGGTTCTCTGAGGACCCATGGTGTCACAATCGCCCCTAGGTTCCATGAGTTCCATGGTGTCACAATGGCCCCTTGGTTCTTTAAAGGCCCTTGGTGTGACAATAGCCCTTTAATTCTGTGATGCCCCATGAAGTCAAAATGGCTCTTGGTTTTGTTAGGCTCCATGATATCACATTGACTCCCTGGTTCTCTTAGGCCCCATGGTGTCAGGATGGCCCCTTGATTCTCTTAGATCTCAAGGTGGTACAATGATCCCTTGCTTCTATTAGGCCTGTCACGGTGTGACTGGGGTTTTGCCAATTTTAATATATTTAATTTCTTTTAGAGATAGGATTTAGGAGTAGAGACAAGGCAGGCTTAAAACTTAAAAGGGTAAAAGAAGAAATTGATTAATAACACAAAAAGAATTCAGGATAAGATTCCTAGATTATTCCCTCCTCCCCTTTCCTTCATTCCACATTCCTTAACAGCAACATACAGAGAACACTTCAGTCAATTATCTACTTAAATAATCATTTCAGTTCACTCAAGAGAGAAAAGTCCCCTTTTTGATTTAGGCTTAGGGGGTGTCTTCACCTTCACCGTCTGCATCCGTCCAGGACCTACAGAACCATGAATTTTCCTCCCATTTGCACAGTCCTTCCAGAGCCGTGTTATGGGTTACGATGCACACATGGGATGCTACTTTTAAAGGCAGGCTGCTGAAAAACAAAATTCTCTTCATCTCCTTCTCTATCAAATGTCTCTGTTTGTATTCCAGTCCCAAAACAGTGAGCTCAATTTTCCTGAGACAAAAAGTCTTCTTCTCAAGCACCCCAAACCTCCCCAAGTATATTTTGCAGTTTAAAGGAATTTTAGTGAAGTCACAATCCCCTCATAGCCGCACAAAAAAGGTTTTCAGCTACTCATCAGTTGCATCTTTTCAATCTCTTTCCATCAGGAACTTTATCTTCATTCTGCTGACTTCTGTGGACTCCATGCTTTATTCCTTCTCATTCAGGGGAGCTCAGGAGATCAAAAATCTTATCCAGGCATTAAGAAGTTAAAATTGTATCCAGATGGTGAAGAAAACCACATGGGCAGCTGGAGACCTCTTCTGCCACATGGAGAGGCGAGCCGAGCCAAGCCGGCAGGGCCAAGGCCATGCGGCCAGTGCTGGAGGTCATGTGGCTGGTGCTGGGGCCGTGTGGAGGCAGGGGCCACCAGGCCAGGGCCGGGGCTGCTTGGAGCCATGCAGTTGGGGGGGACCGGGCTGGGCTCCCCCGTCAAGCCCGGAGCTGGGCCGGGGCTGGTGCCCCGGCCAGAGCCATCTCACCCTCCGGCAGCCGGAAACCAAAAGACCTTTACTTAGCTTGATCCAAGGTGATTTGTGAAAGCAAAATAACTTTTCATTGGTTTCCTGAGCTGTCCATCACTAAATCAGCTCTGCGATTAGTGCCAGCAGGTCACAGGGGAAGCTCCCAGAGACGGGAGAGCCCCTCCCACTCCCCAGCCTCATGGAGCTTCCATCAGGTGAAATCCACTTGTGCCCCCTGGCATGTGAAACCAACACAAGGCCCCATGGTATTGCAATATCTCCGTAGTTACATGAGGCCCCATGAAGCTGCAATGACCCCTATTTTCTCTTAGGCCTCATTGTGTCATGATGGCCCTTTGGTTCTCTTATGCCCCATGGTATCACAGTTGCAACTTGGTTCTGTTAGGCCACATGGTGTCACAATGGCGCCTTGGTTCTTTGAGGACCCATGATGTCAACATTGGCCCATTGTTTCCATTATGCCCCATAGTGTCTTAATGGCCCCTTCATTCCAGGAGGCCCCGTGATGTCACAATAGCCCCTTGGTTTTGTGAGGCCCTATGGTGTCCCAACAGACCATTGGTTCCAGGCGGAGGAGTCCCGGCAGGGATAAAGGTGCTCCTGCCCTGCTGCATCTTCAGCCAGCGCTGTCCAGAGTGAGAGGAAGATGAAGGTGGCTGTGCTCAGTGTGGCCCTGCTCTTCTCCAACCTGCTGTGCCCCCTGACACAGAACGAGGTGAGGCACCAGCCAAACGCTGTTCCCACACCCTGCCGTTTGTTGCCACGCATCCCACGCTCTGGGTCCCTTCAGAAATTCCCTCCCTGCTCCCTCCTCTGTGTCCTCTCCAGGGTCCCCAAACGCCTCCCCCTGACCATTCCTGAGGCCTCTCCTTCCATGTTCCCCCTCAATCCCTTGCCTTTCTTCCCGGTCACTGCAGCTGGGCCCCCTTCAACAGTTCCCTGACTCACCCCCACTTCCCAAATCCTCTCTGGATTCTGTCACTTTTGTCCCCACCCATCCTCATTCTTCTGTCCCTACCCAGTCCCTCCCTTGCACTCCCATATCCCTACCCTCCAATTCCTTTTTCCTCCCCTGTACCTCACACCGAGACCCTTCCACACCCCCAGCCCACTCCCTTGGGCCCTCCACTGGCCCCACTTCAGTGTCTTTGGGTCTCCCCCACACCCCAAACAGATCTCCTTGGAGGCCCTGAATTCCCACCCCATTGCCCCTGCCCTGCTCCCTGCACCTGTGTCCCCTCCCAGCCCCACAGGGTCCAATCCAGACCAAACTTTTGTTCTCCTTTCTCAGGCGCTCCTGGAAGGAGTCCAAGATGATCTGCGGCAAGTGAGTGGGGTGCTGGGATTGGAGGGCATCCCCTCAGGGACTTTGGGGGGCAGTTGTGTCCTCCCATCCCTCACTGGCACTGGGGCCATCCCAGTATCCAGCGAGGTCTCCTGGTCTCTCTGCAGATTGATTTAGACAATGTTGCCATCCTGGAGATTTCTCTGGTTCGTACCAGGAGTTCTGCCAGTGTCAGACCTGCCCCTTGCATGGCCACACAACCCAGACCATCCCAGTCTGTCCCAGCACAGCCCAGTGCACCCCTACTGACCCCTCAGACAACCCCTTTGCCCTGCAGATTCTCCCCAGGGAACTCCTTTCCCAGGCCCCCATTCCATTCCCATCCCTGTGCTCCCAGCACCCCCTGGATGTCCCAGGATGCAGCCCCCTGCCCCAGCTGTGCCTCCTGGCCAGGCCCCCAGTGCTTCTGGGCAGGAGCACAGCAGCTCCTGCACCTCACTGCTCCCCGCAGACCCCTTCCCCAAGGCCCCCCATGCTTTCCCCCACCTCCCAGTGCAGCCCAGTGCAGCCCAGTGCCCCCAGTGTGTCTCTAATGCTGTGTTTTTCCCCAGCCCCCAGCTGTTTAAAAGGAGGAGGCTGTTCTGCAGCAGAAGCACCTGGCTGCCCCTCTGGGTGCCTAGGTGAGCCGTGCCTGAAGGGAGAGGGGTGGGGACAGGGCCTCTCTCATATCCCAGTGGGCACCAGAGGTCACCTTCTGGGGTTTGATTTTTAGGATTGGAAGTTGTGGGGATACTGGTGTCCTGATCCCCTCTGGTGGCATCAGGAGATGATCATCCCTGGAGGAACAACCTGACCCCTTTGAGCCCAGGGCCATTTCCCCTGAATAATCAATAAACCCTTTGAGCAATGCTACACTCTCTGACCATGTATGTTTCCATGTTTACTTCACAATTGAAAATCCCCCAAATCGCCAAGAGGTTTCCCCCAGAGGTATTGTCTTTGCTCTGTGTCCATCTGCCCATCCCATCACTCTATCACTGTCACCTCCACATATCTCTGACCCGTCTGTCACTTCCCAGGGTCGCACTGAGCTTCTCCCTCCTGCTTTCCACCATCAGGAATGACCATGGGAGGGAGCTCAGACCAGGAGCACCCAGACCAGGGACGGATAAGGAGCACCTGGAAGAGGCAGGAGGAATCTCCCATTCCAGGGGGTTGTGGGGTGCAAGGGGGTCACCTGTGTCCTCTCCCAACCCCAGGGCTACAAATAAGGGAGGAGATGCCTTTGCTGCCTCAGCCCTTGCCCTGGGAAGTCTCTGGGAAGTCTCAGCACAACCTCTAGAGGTGACTTCCCTCAAGGAAGACAAAAATAAGGAATTGTTTCTTCTCTTTCCCTCATCCCTCCCCCTTGTGCTAATTTTTTTGTCATCTCTTAGCAAAATTAACAAAAAAGCAAAATCTGCAATGAGGTATTTCCGAGGGTCAGTTCCTAAATAGGGCCAAAGGAATATATTCTGCCAGGAGAAAAGTGAGAAACGTAGGATATGGTCAGAGAGTTTAACACATAATGATTTCTAAACATTGGAAATCCAGCGGCTACAAAAATGGAGTTTGCAGTTTGAATAGTCCATTATCCTCCCTCTTCCCCCTGCTCATTTGTCACATCCCAACTCCAGAAGAACAGATTTTGTACAGGAGACCTGTTGGGAGTGATGGAGGCTTAATCCCAGAGAGAGGAAGAAAGTGAAATCAGAAGGGAAAAGAATTCAAGTTGTTTTCTTGATCGTAACTGTTGGAACTCTGGATACTGAGAGTTTTAGACGTTCTGCGCTGACAGGCACTGACGCACAAGAAAATTCTGCTTTTTACCTCAGGACAAGGTGAAGGCTTCCAAAATTGAATTACAGAACTGGCATAATGGCTGTGTAGTTTGAGTAGAAGAGTGTAATATCACACAGTGGAAAATTTGGAATTTGGAGTTTTAGAATACAGTAATATGTAGAAAGCAAGATTGAGGCTTTAGGGCTGAGGTTTCTTTCTTCTTCACCTTCTTCTTCATGGGTCTAGGTGGGATCTTGTTTAACTGTATAGGAAATTCCATGTTGCAGGTCACAGGTGATCGGTTATTTGGTTAAAAGTAAAAATATTTTAGGTGTTCATTTTTAATTGGACAGTTAGGCCTTAAAAAACTTTGTAACGACAGAGATGCATCACCATTTTTGACTTGTTAGCTACAAGTGCTATAGCACTCACTGTAATATAGATAAGAATTAATAAACATACGAGTCCAAACACAAAATTCTGTCCCTCAAACTTTTAATCCTGATTGACAGAGAAGAAAAAAGAAGACCATAGCAACCACAAATAGCTCTGTGCTCCCTGTGCAATATCCCCATGATGAGGCACGTTGCTCATTTTTAACGCCAAATCGCAGTACATTAGAAATTGTTCCTGGATTAGAACAAACCACAGACCAATAATTGACCCAGTGTGGTTCCTAAATCAGAAATCATTAAACCTCTACAAAGATGCGCTTCCCTGCAGTAGAGAAGGCAGTATGATTGCTTTTGTTCCGAGTTTGTCCTGAGCTCATGACTTCAGATGAACTGGAAGGTGTCCTGACACCACAAAATGTGGCTGCAGTGACAAGGATCAAACCCCCACGTGACCATTAAATGCAGTTGATCTGCATCTCCTACATCCCAGCAGCAATTCCTGCACTGCCCTCGCTCTGGGTCAGCCTGAGGGGCATCGCTCTGGTGTGCAGGGCGGCTCCTGTAGGACACAGCACTCAGAGCCGCTCTGTGTCCCGCAGCTTCGGCATGTCCGGCACTGTTCCATTCCCACTCTGCCGCCGCTCCCTTCGGCATCTCCCACCACTCCCGGAACAGCTGCCAGGCCTGTTTCACTCTTTTTCCACCCATATTCCACTGCTGAACCACTGAATCACTGAATCACAGAATTTAGGTTGGAAAAGAGTTTTGATCTCACAGTACAAGCTGGCTTATTGCTGGGCAAAACATGAGAGAAGCAGTCTGGTCTGATAGATAGGCCTCCAGGGAGCAACGATAAGACAGATTCGGGCCCAGACAGAGATTTGTCCCAATGAGTTCCAGTCTAAGCTGCAGAAATTTTTGGTCAGAGAGGTGAGCATCCTGAACTTTCAACCAATCATAGTGTTATAAGTTATTGGTTAAGTTATGTCTGAATTGTTGATGTCTGTGTTGGTGTGTGATGTTGATTCTTCGTTGTTGATGTTTTGTGTCCTTGTAAAGAGACAATATTCCTGGCTGTTTGTCCCTTACCCCATCCCAGTACCCAATCCTGCACCCATGCACACTTCCTTTATCCCCTCTGAATTAGCATATGACAGCAAAGACTTATAGGAGTGCCATAAATGGTAAACACCCTTAGAAATAACGAGCCAACATAGCATCAAAGGCTGAAAATGGTACTCCCAGGTGAGGAAAACAGTGGAGGAAAGAAAATCGTCAAGCAGAGCCTTTGTTGCCCAGTCGCCATAACCTGGACAGCACCTGGTTGGCATGACTTCCCTGGACCAGGAGGTAACAGGGTCTTCCTGAGGACTCCTGTGAGGATGGAAGCCCCAGCCCTGCTGAAGGACACAGCTAGTCTTCTCCTCCTCTGCGTTGTCCGGGAACAAGCGGTGGTGTGTGCAACCCCTCAGGTTCCCCACCCAAAGCTGTCCTTAATAAAGGCCTTAAAAGGGAGCTGGTCTCCTGGCCCATTTATTTCAGCCTGGGGGCTTGTCTGGGATAGTCACACCCAATGAGGACCAAGGATGGGATGGTGTCACGATCGGCTCAACCCGAGTGGGAGTCATGATGGTTCATTCAACCCCAGGGTACAAAAGACAAAAGCAAGAGACTCAGGTTTTATTCAGCAGAAAGCAGTAATGCAGTTTATTCTGTGCCAACAATTCAGTTTTGTGATAGAGAGAGAGAGAGAGATAGGTAAAGGAAACGAAGTAAAAGGAGAGAGAGAGAAAGTGTGAGAGAGAAAGCATGGGATATAGCTAGCAACTGATGGGATGCATCCTCGTGGTCGTCAGACGAGACGCGTCTTCAATCCATTGGGGAGAAAGAGATCTCAAAGTCTCTTTAGGAAAGTAACTTTTTATAGTCTTTTTCCAAAGCGGGTGGCCTCTGGCCAAAAGGTGGGAAGATTTATGGACTATTGTATGAGGACATCGTCGCTCCATGGCGCAGGTGTGGGAACAGGGTGCTATAACCAGTACCCTGCAGCATACCATGACAAGCTCTGTTGCCTTTAAGAGCTGGAACAGAGATCACACAGAGTTAGGGGAAATAAAATAGGTATTTATTGAAAGGCCTTCAAAGGCCACACCCTGGCAGTACCAGTGCCACAGTGTGGCCCCTGCCCTGCCTTAGTGGCTCCAAGATGGAGGTAAAAGAGAGCTTGGTCTCATGATTTTACATTTTTATAGACTTCAGTCCATTTACATACAGGAGACAACAATACAATTAATAGTCTCAAATTGTAAGGTGTCATCCTCCTCTTCTCCTGGCTGGCCTGCCCTCCTTTTCTCACATTGTTTATACTTAGGACCTGGAGTCTGAAGAAACTCTCCTTGAGTCCATAGCTGGAATCAGACTATTTCACTTTTATCACCCTAAAGCACAACGGAAAGCATACCCAAGGAGAACAGAAAACTCGGAACTTAAGGCATCAGCACCAAGCACACCTACAAGCATCCTCCTCGGCCAGGCCGGAGCTCCGGTTCAGGGCAAGTGGTACGGTCCCTGGGTCACAGTCTCTGATGATGGTCGTGAGGCAGATCAGAGAAACTTTGGACCAACCCTTACACCACCCCATGACTCACGATCATCGTCAAGAGCACTCCTTCGTGGTGTTGTTGAGAAGTATTCAGGACTTGTCGGAGTTGATAGCTTATCCTGGAAAAACAGAGACAGAAAGTTGGACAGAATAGAAAAGCAGGAAAAAAGATAAGGGAAAGGAAAAAGGAGAAAGAAAACAAAACAGATATTCTGTTCTGTGTCTAAGTATATATCTTGAGCTCTGATTGCATTACTTTCACAGATAAACCCCTGTTGTTACCAGACAATGCAAGTTTCCAAATTAACAGTTTGCCACTTCTCACCAGTTTGGCGGGCCCATTCTCTATGCTTGAAAGGATAGAGAATAACTCCATCATGATTCAGCCGTAATGAAATGATAGGGAATTGTGGGAGCCCAGGGTGTACCCCTGGCCTCCTTGGGGGTCTCAAAACCCCCCTGGCTAGGGTCCTAAAGACCCCTGAATGAGACCCTGGTGTCTCAGGCACTGAATTCCAACCCCTGGGGGAAATTACCAACACAGAGGGAATGGAAACAGGCCACCAAAATTAGTAAAGTGTAAATTAGGTTGTTAGAACGTAGATAAATAGACTTTCGGGAATGTTTGTGATAAGGGACATGTGGCCAAGATGGAGAAATTGGGGTGTGGATGCCTCTTCCTCTTTCTTTTCCGTGTCACCCATGCTGGGTGACATGCTGGCACTTTTAGATTGGATGGGGTCAGAGCTGGACCGTTTAACAAAGTTGTATTGAATTGGAAAATAATTGTAAATACCTAGTACGTAATTTAGACAATAAAAGATAAGTCCTGCCTCTACCAGGCAGAGTCTGCCTTGGATGTCTAGCGAGCAGACCGCTGTTCGCTGGACAAAACAATCCTGAGATAAGGAAGAATAAACAACCATGAAAACCTCTAAGAACAACCTCATGCAGTCTCTCATCAGCGGGCATCGGAAAGAGCTGGTTTGCAAACCACCTGCATGTCCTCCAGAGGTGATCTCAGGTCTAAGGACACACCTCGGATTGTGACAGGAATATTGAATGTACTGAAGCATTACATATGGTCAGTGCAAAAACCTGTGGCTGTGTTTATGCTGGGGTAGTAGTTAAAATTTACCGAGTTTAATCATGGGCATTATCCCAAATTATTCTCCGAATTTCAGTAGGAAAAGTGGCTTCCTCCAACTTTTTGAATAATTGAGGCAGCAACTGACTGCATCCACAATTAAGCCTGGATACAGCAGAGAGCTAAAGAAATGTTAGCCAATTTATTAATTGATACTTCTAAATCAATACTGTTCAAAATCCTCAATCTTTTTCCCACAACACAGGTTATGCCTCTTGTTTGTTTCTTGAAAGGATCTGCTTTTGCAACCAGGTTGTACACCCATAGAAAAGGTGAACAAGCTGGCTGAATTACTGAGGCATTGTTTTGCATTGGCAATTTGACTTGTTTAAAAGACCATGCCAAATTAAACAATATTTGTTGTTGGCCAGTTTTCCGAATTACCTAAGGTCCAATTTCAAAAATTTTCAGGCTCAGTATAACCAGTGGTTGGGTAGTAGGTGTTGCAACATCAACATCAAGTTCCCCTCCAAATTTGTATTGTTTTCATCACACATGATTTCATGGGAAAATTGTACAACAGTTCAATTTTGATTTTGAATCTCACAAAATAGAACACGATTGTGAGGTCCTGTGCTATAACTGTATACAGGTTCAATGAGGGATTCAGCAATTAATCTTCACATCCCGCGGCATTATTCTGTGAAGGGTAAATACAACAGAATCTGCCACAATGAGTCAGGAGGTTAAAATGATAGAACTATCCAGCATGTAATACAGACTGGAATTCTGTTAACTTCCCAATCATTTTGCTGCCAAAAAAGGAGCCACTCTGTACCTCCTTTAAACACAGAATAAGAGTCAGTGTAGTTGCAAACAAAGGAGGCACTCCACACTTCAAGCTGGAAAACATTCCAAACGACCATCAGTGCTCCAACCCAAGAGCCACCCCTTCCCCCAGCAATATTTTGTTCAGCAGAAGAATTAGTGAACAGACGATTAGTGAACAAAGATTGTCTGGGGGAGAAAGCAGAGGCTACTTTAATCACTGAGGCAGGTTTGTCATAGCTGCTGCCCAAGCTCTCAGTTTCTGTTATTGCCAGATTTTTTACAGTTCCTTCTGTTACTGAGGGGATGTTAGAGTAATGCTCAATCTGGCCATGCCACTTCCTAACTGAGGATTTCTGGGCCACTCTGTCAGGGGAGGCAGTCCCAGTAGGGGCTGTCTTCAAAAACTTCACTTTCTGAGAAGGTTTTTGAATTTTCTTTGAGGTAATTTGCAGGTTAAGGCTTTCCAAATGGGAGATTCTTTTTTGTTAGGTATCCCCCACTACTTCTATTTCATCTCCTCCCACAAGGATATCATCAATATGTTGATAAACAGCCACATTGTCAGGTTTGGGTTTTTGGATTGGCCATACAGGGAAGTTTCACAAGTCCTGTATAACCAGTTTGATCCTTTCTTTTGCACCAGAGGGAAGAGGGTATTGTTTTACATTTATAGGTAATTGCATAGGTGATTTATGGCCAGCAGTGAATTTTATTTCATGTATAATTTGCAAGCAGGCAGCTTTGTGAATGTTTTCTAGGCGTTGTTGGCGGTACCGACTAAGGCTACAGGGTCTCCCCTTTCCAAAGTGTTAAGCCGCCCTGCCCAAAAAACTGCGTGCTGAGTTAGGGACCATTAATTAAATTTGTCACCCGTTGTTCAGAAAGCTCCATGGCCCCAGTACCCACTGGCTACTTGTTCTTATAAGTCAGTAGCAGTGTGCAGGATTTCTGTAGTGGCTATTTGTGGGTCAAAATCCTCATCATTGATAAAACTGAATTCTGTTTTAACCACAGGTTTCAAGCTAGGACAGCAATGTTCCCCACTATTTTTCTTCAAAGTTAGTTCTTTTTGAGGATACAATTGATTAATTTCCTTCTTCTCTGTTTCTTTTGGGGAGTCAGTGTATTTTAAGGTGTTGGTGTGTTCTTGTCTTAGGGCAGCTCTCAAAGAATGATTCTTATCTCTTAAAGAATGAATCTCATCTCCCAAAGCATGATTCTCATTCCTTTCTTCATCTAATTGTTTTTGTAAAATTTGCACTAAATTTTGTAGAGAGTCAATGATTGTTCTTTCTTCACTCCTTCACGTAAAGTGAGTTTCTATAGCTGCCGTAAGGCAGGTCCCCAAAACTGAACAGAGAATTGTCTTATTTCTGCCCAGTTTGAATTTTGTTTCATGTTGCAAAAAATGTATTCTATCAATCACATTTTCTAGATTAAACGAGTTACTGTGTGCCCACTCTTCTCCCCCTTGGGAGGGTCTGACTTTATATTTAGGTAATAAAGTGAAAAATGCAGCATCAAGGTTGGGGGGAGGTTTTTGCTGGTCTCACAGGCTCCAGGCTGGGAACCTTTTTCACGAGAAGGTCTCGGGGGTAGTGAGATTAGTACCTTATAGCTCAGTGACCATGATAGGAAGGCCACCGGCTATGAGGGGGCCCTCAGTAAGGGGGAGGTTTTTGCTGGCTTTACGGATCCTGGGCTGGGCACCTTTGAGAAAAGATCCCTGGGCCTCAATCCCTGTACCTAAGGGCCACTCCCAGGTGTTCTGGCAGCTCCCTGAAGGCAGAGTCAGCCCAGGTCACCTTTCCCAGGCCTTGCAGCCATCTCCCAGTTTCTGCTGTTCCACAGGCCTCCAGGAATGCCTTCCTTGCTATCGCAGAGCTCCTCAAATGGAAGGAGCTGAAGCACGTGGTGGAGACACGGCAGACCTGGAGGATGACTGACTGCTTGGTGAGGATGTGCCCCAGGGACTGTGCTGGGCCGTGGGCTCTGCAGCTGGGCCTGGGGAAGAGACCCCAGAGCCTGGAGCTGCATCCGTGTTCCTGGCTCAAGAACAGAGCCCCAAGGCTCTCCTCCAGCCCCATCTCCCCTTCCTGCCCCCAGAGGGAGGGAGGAGCACTCTTGGTAATGTGGCTGCTGTCAGGAGGGGCTGCTCCAGCCACCTGGAGGGTGTGTGACAGTGCCCACACCTTGCTGGTCCCTCCAGATAGAAAAGGACAGCAGCAGGGCTGAGCAGTACCTCCATCAGAACCTGCAGTACCTGAGGGACCCTCAGGAACATAAGACTGGACCATCAGGTTCATCGGTAAGCCCCAGCCCGGGGTCCCCCTTTGGGCAGCCCCTGTCCCCCCAGCCCTTGCCCAGTGCCACATCCAGGCTCCTGGTGGTCCCTGGTTGCTTGGGAGCGTGCTGGGGAGCATCAGGGGCTGACAGAGCTCTGTGGCCAGGGACCATTGCGCGGCATCTCAAGAGCCAAAGTGAGGAGCTGCCTGCTCCGGTTTTCAGTGGTGAGTGGGGAGCGAGGGCTGGCAGAGTGGGGGTCTCTACAAACACAGGAACTCACCTGGGCTCTGTTTTGGTCACAGAACTTCAGGCCTTGGAGGAAGATGGGTGTGAATTCATCCGTTGTCTGGCAGCTCAGACCAGCCTGATGCTGAGGAGCCCGAAGGAGCAGCCGGCACCGGGACAGTCCCTGCGCGCTCTGTGGTGCTGGCGCCGCTGAGCTGGGGGCCTGATGTGCCCAGAGTGGGACATGGAGGCAAGACTGAGCAGGGACAGCCTCTTGCTGGTTCTCAAGGTGCGCAAAGGACTCCCTGACTTCCCTTGAAGGTCCTTCTCACAGAAGGCTCTGGGTGTGGCTGGATCCAAGCCCAGCCCCAGACTTGGTCAGCATTTTATGTCTGAAGGGTCACACAGGTATTGTTCAGCCTAGAGATTACCTTGTCCTACGAATTATGGCTGGAGAGCCAACTATAGTTTTGTAAAGAAAGGTAGTTTTTTGTTTAAATAACAGCTTTTCCAATTCCTTTTAAGACATCCCAAAGGTACCTGCAGGCAGGTGGGTGCACACAGGTGTGATGGGGCTGGGTGGGATCAGGCCAGGAATTAGACCCTGATTTTGTGATTTACAGCAGGACTTCTCCTCTGATCCCAATTCCCAGTGTTGTGGTGGGGCCAGGTGCGATGCTGGTGCGTCTGGGACCCTCAAAGTGGGATCTGGGACCCCTAAACTGAGGTTTGGGTGCCTCACATTGGGAGTTCAGGTCCTGGACTCCTGAACTGAGGTCAGGGACCCTCAAACTGTAATCTGGGTTCTTTAAATCTGGGATTCTCAAACTGGGATCTGGTACCCCCAAACTGGGGTCTGCAGCACTCCAGCAGGATCTGGGATCCTCACACTGGGGTCTCAGCTCTTTCAGACTGGGACCTGTGCCTCTCAAACTGGGACCTGTGCCTCTCAAACTGGGGTCTGGAATCCTCAAACTGGTCTGGACCCTCCCCCACATGAAGTTTGGACCCCTGAAAAAACTGGAGGGACAAGTGGGGAGGTGAGGTAGGGGTTTATTTGGGGTACAAAGATTAAGGGGGATGGGGAGACCTCAGGGTGGAATTTGGGGTCCAGCTTAGAGGGGAGAGGTGAGTGGGAGGAGCCCAGGATGGAGATTTGGGATCCTCAGAGTTGGTTTTGTGGGGTCTCAGGGGGAATTTGGGGGGTCCCAGGATGGGTTCTGGAGGGCCCCAGGGTGGACTTTAAGGGTCTCAGAGTTGATTTAGGGGATCCCAAGACAGATTTTGGTGTCCAAGATGGATTTTGTGGGGTCCCAAGATGGATTTTGTGGGTCCCAAGATGGATTTTGGAGCCCAAGATGTGAGCAGCTCTCAGGCATTGGCGCCCCCTGGCGGCTGGGAGGACTCAGTGCCAGACTTCACAGTAGGGGGGGCCTTTGGGATTTGAGGATTCCCAGTGTTGATTTCAGAGTTTCACGGTTAGTTTCACCCTCCCGAGGATGGATTTGGGTATCTCAGGTTGGGCTTTGGGATTCCTGAGCAGGATTTTAGGGTCCTAGGTTGGATTTTGGGGGTCCTAGGCTCAGGGGATGGATTTTAGGGCTCCAGCACGCGCAGCGCAAAGTCCAGGGCGGGGGCACTGTGGGTCAGACACCCCATGGACACCACGTCGATGTGGGGCCCCAGAAACTGGGGGAGGGTCCCCAAAACGATGCCCCCGCTGGCCTCCACCGTCACTCTGGGATGCGCGGCCTTGACCTGCGCCGCCGCCGCGTGCAGCTCCTGGGGGGGACACCCTGTCAGCAGGGACCACCCCCTCCCCAAAATCTGGGGGTACGCTGCACGTATGGATGTGCAATGGATGCTACACAGTGCAGAATCCCCCAAATTGGCCCAAATCTGCCCAGTTTGGGTCCCCCCCACAAGAAACCACCAATTCAGGGATTACTCCACCCACTGAGCTCCAAAATTGGGGTGTGCACCCCCAAACCCTCCAAATCAAGGGGTATCCCCCTTAAACCCAAAGCCCAATAAAAACAGGGGTTTTCCACCCAACATCTGTCCAACTGGGGGCACCACCCACCACTGACCTCTAGAACAGCCCCAAATTTGGGCTCTCCAATCCAAATGGCGGGTCCCCCACCCAGAATCCCCCAAAATTGTGATCTCCCATCCAACCCCTCCAATCCAGGCATTTGCCCACCAACGGACCCCCAAATTACAGTCCCCCCACCTAAACTCCCCAAGTCCAGGGTCCCTTTACCCAAAATTCCCCAAACTGGGATTACCCAACCCTCTGACCCTTCAAAATTTGGATTTCCCCGAGTATCTTTGGGGCTGCCCCACATTTACAGCAGATTCTCCTTTGACTGGTGCAGCCTCACCCCGGGATGTTCCCCATTTTTTTCACTCCCCTGGATTTTGGGGGCTCAGCTGGGCATAGCAGAGCCTGGATCTATGTGGTTAACCCCCAGTTTCTGAGGTGGTCAACCCATTTCACTGGTCTGCCTCCCATTTTAAAGGGTCTCAACCCCCAATTTTGGGGTTCAGCCTCACACCTGGAGGGTCCTCCCATTCTTCGGGACCCCTGCCAGGTTTTGGGAGCTCACCTGGTGAAGGCAGAGATCAAATCCATGGCATTACCCCCATTTCTGAGAGATCTGTGCCCCATTTTTGGGGTTGATCCCCATTTTTAGAGTCCAATCTCCCTTTTTTGGGGTCCTGCCCACAGCTGGGGTCCCATCATTATTGACCCCCTCCGGTTTTGGGGCTCACCTGGGGGGCCAGGTTGTCCAGCAGGACGATGTCAGCCCCAGCCCCAGCAGCCGCCAGCGCCTCGTCCGCACTCGAGCACTCGACCCCCAAGCGGCGGGTGAAGCCCCCGGCCTGGCGCACCCCCAAAATCATCTGGGGAAGAGGGGGGTCAGGGGGAACCCCAGAGCGACGCCCCGCTATGAGCAGGGTAAAATGGGGGCTCCCCCCAGTCGTTCACTTAAAATTGGCGTCCCCCCACTGCCCACCCAAAAAACTGGGGTCCTCTCCCCCAGAGTCCCCCAATTCAAGGGTGTCTGCTGCCTCCAAAGTTGGGGTTATCCCAACCAAAATTTAGAGTTACCCAACACATGATCCCCCCCAATGCAGGGGTTACCTCCCAATTTCCCTCCCAAACTGGGACCCTCCTACCCATCCCCCCTAATTCAGGGCTCCTCCCACAGCAGTCCACACCCAGAATACCCCCAGTCCAAGAGTCTGTCCCAAAATTGGTACCCCATTTAAATATTGGCACTTCCCCACCACCCTCGAAGATGGGGGTACCCCAAACCATCGTTCCCCCCAAAATCGAGCCCCCTCCACCAAAACCCCCATTTCCTCTAAGCCTCATATTCCCCCATCCCCCATCCCCAAATTGGGGTTGTCACACCTACCACCCAGAACCTGCCAATTCAAGGGTTCCCCTTTTAACCTCCCCCCCAAAACTGGGGTGCTGCCCCCCCAGTCTCCGCCCTAGCAAGCCATAATCCAGGAGTCTGCGAGTTCTTGAGTTCCCCCACACCCAGAACCCCTCAATTCAAGAGCCCCCCCACCACTGCCCATTAATTTTGGCGTCCTCACCTGCTCGAGCCCCCCTGCTGCCGCCGCCAGCGCTCGGTGATTGTCCTTGAGGAGGAGGAGTCCCCCCAAACCTCCCCGGTGGGGATCGGCGCCCCCCACCCCCAGCGCGTATTTCTCCGCCAAGCGGAACCCGGGCGTGGTTTTTCGGGTGCCCGCCACGACCCCCGCCCACCCCTGTGCCCGGGCCACCCCCACAGCCCTGGCGGCCATCGAGGCCACCCGCTGCAGCGCCCCAGAATATTGAGGGCGACCCTCTCCCCTGCCAGCACCCCCGCGGCCGGACCCTCCACCTCGGCCACCAACACCCGCCCGCGGGGCAGCGCCGCCCCTCGGGCACCCTCCAGCTGAGCCGGCACCCCGACACCCCGAAAACGGCCTCGGCGAAGGGGGCCCCGCCAGGACGCCCCCGAGTCCCCCCCCGCCCTTGCTGAGCAGCTGCGCTCGGACCGCGCTGTCCCCCACGGTCGCCACCGCCGGCGTCCGGCCAGGGCGCGTCCTCGTCCAGCCAGGAGCGCGCCAGGGAGCGCAGGCGGTGCGGGGGCGGCGGGGGCGCCCAGCCCCGGGCCGGGGGCGAGCGGGCCGGAGGCGAGCGGGACATGGTCCGGGGGAGCCTGAGCAGAGAGACAGAGGCGTTATTTGGGGGACTGCGGGAGGGGGTTTTGGGATCATCCGGGGGCATTTGGGGTCGTGGGGAGAGGTTGTTGGCGGCCTAGGAGGGTCCCTGAGAGGGTTTTGGGCTCCTCGATGGGATTTTCAGGGAGATATTTGGGTCTGGAGGGGGTTAGGAGGGGTTTTGAGGTGTTGAGGGGGAAATTTGGGTTGTTCTTTGAGGGGTTTGGGGAATATGGGGGTCCTTGGGAATTCCCAAACACCAATTCCTTGGGGGAATTTTGAGGGGATGCTGGGGGGGGCTGAGGGTCACAGCAGGGTCCTTGAGGGGATACTGGGATCCGGGAAGGTTTTTCAGGGAGATATTTGGGTCTGGAGGGGGTTAGGAGGGGGTTTTGAGGTGTTGAGGGGGAAATTTGGGTTGGTTTTTGGGAGCCCCAGAGTGACACCTGATCCCTCAGACCCGGTATGGGGCAGGGTAAAATTGGGGGCTCCCCCTGTCTTTGAATTACATCGGGGTCCCCGCCCTGATTGATCTCCACAAATCAGGTTTCTCTCTCCAGACTCCCCCCAACTAAGGGTGTTTTCTGGCCCCAAATTTGGGGGTCCCTAAACTACAAACACCAAAATGTAGTTACCTAACACACGATCCCCCCCAGTTCAGGCTATTGAGGGGTTGAGGTGGAAATTTGGGTTCTCTTTGAGGGGTTTGGGGAATAGGGGGGTCCTTGGGGGAGTTTTGAGGGGATGCTGGGGGAGGGGGCTGAGGGTCACAGGAGAGTCCTTGAGGGGATATTGGGATCCCGGAAGGATTTTCAGGGAGATATTTGGGTCTGGAGGTGATTTGGGGGTTATTGAGGTGCGGAAGGTGAAATTTGGGGCATTCTTGAAAGGGTCTGGGGAATATTGGGGCCTTGGGAGAATTTTTGGGATGGGTTCTGGTGGCTCTTTAGTAGGATTTGGAGTGGATCTCCAGGGTTTTGAGGATACCTGGAGGGTCCTTGAGGAGATGTTGGGGTGCTGGGGAGGGTTGGTTGGGGCTGTTTGGGAAGTCATTGGGTCCTGGGAAGGGGATTTTGGACGGGTCCTGGGGCAGGTTGGGGGTCCTCGGAGCGCCCTGGACAGGATATTGGGGTCCTAAGGGTATTTTGGTGAAGATTTTTGGGTGCAGGGGGCTTTTGGGGTGCAGGGGGTGGATTTGGGATTCCAGGAAGGAGATCAAACGTGGGTCCCGCCCCCCCCATGAGCACCCAAAATGTGGGTCCCGTCCCACAAATGCGGATCCCTCTTCCCCTCCTGCCCCTTTCCCCCCAGCTCAGGGGGGTCTAAAGTCCGGTCCGGAGTGGCCACATCACCCGCCCCTCCCCCCCCATTCCCGAGACTCCCGGGTGGGGGAGGGGCGCCCCACTGACCTGTCCAGAGTCGGAGGCGACTGAAGCCCGAATTGGGGGTCGGGGGGCTCTTACCTGGGGGGGCGTGGCCCTCCTGTCCCCAACGCCCAAGCCCGGCTGCGATTGGGAGACCCCAGAGCGACTGTGGTCATGGTGGGGGAGGGAGCGGGGACTCGCAGGGGGGAGCGAGGGGCACGGAACAGACAGGGACAGGGACAGGGACAGGGACAGGGACAGGGACAGGGACAGGGACAGGGACAGGGACGGGAACTCACGGAACAGACAGGGACAGGGACATGGGAACAGACAGGGACAGGGACAGGGACAGGGACAGGGACAGGGACAGGGACATGGGAACAGACAGGGACAGGGACAGGGACAGGGACAGGGACAGGGACAGGGGAACTCACGGAACAGACAGGGACAGGGACAGGGACACGGAACAGACAGGGACAGGGACAGGGGAACAGACAGAACACACAGGGAAGGGACAGGGACAGGGACATGGGAACACACAGGGACACGGAACAGACATGGCCATGGACATGGGCACGGACATGGGAACACACAGGGAGATGGGAACACACAGGGACACAGAACTCACAGGGACATGGAACAGGGACATGGGAACACACAGGGACACGGGGACACACAGAACACACAGGGACATGGGGGACACACAGGGACACGGAACATGGAACATGGACATGGGAACACAGGTGGAGATGGGGACACAGGTACACAGGAACACCAAGGGACACAGAGCATGGAGATGGGGACACACAGGGACACGGGGACACACAGAACACACAGGGACATGGAACAGGGACATGGGAACACACAGGGACACGGGGACACACAGAACACACAGGGACACAGAACA
>JAPFBE010000579.1:0-40137 GCA_034336665.1 Luscinia megarhynchos
TATTTTTCTGAAATTATATTTGATTAAAAATTTCCTGAAAGGAAAACAATTCAGCCATTCTTGTGGACAGTAATTTATACAGTTTAGTGATCCTGCTGTCAATAATATACAAATAGCACTAATATATTACTATAATGCTTCATTTTCATTAAGACATCTGCCAAGTTCTCAAAAAACCTTTTCCATTTGGGACTTGACTTATATTGCATAATCCCTTGGGGGAGTTTCAATATTATTTTTAATCAATTTTAACCACAATACACAATATGGATGATTACATTGCAATGTCATTTCCAAAGTTCCTTTCCCCCATTACTCATTCGGTATGGGGAGGACACTGGAAAGGCTGGTGAGAAGATATTCTGGTAGGAAACAAATGACAGGGACAGAATGAATTCTGCCCCTTTCAGAAGAAACGACAAGGCCCATAAATATGAATTTCACATGAGCTGAGGGTCTGCAGGGGGTGTTGCTGCTGCCCCTGGCTCTCCCAAACAGCAGCAGCTGCTTTTTTGTAGATCTCCCTTTCCCTCACCCCCCCTGCCAGCAGCTCAGCTCCTACCTGGGAACCTGAACCACAGCTCATTCCTGTGCTCTGCTCCTCCTGCAGCCCAGAGAGCTGGGCTCTGCTCTCTGCCTCTTCTGCCTCTTCTGCCAGCACCATCTCCATCTCCAGTGAGGGCTGGAGCCCCTTAATTGGCTGCTGCCACCTCCTCCTGCTCAGCCCCAGGATTTCCTACCTTTCCAGACCCTGAACTTGCAGATGATCCACTGAGGAGCGGGGCTGGAGGGGACTGGAGGTGCACGAGGGTCTGGAGAGGACTGGGGGTCCACAAGAAGGTCCACAGAGGTTTGGAGGGACAAGAGGTCTGTCAGAGTCTGGAGAGAACCAGGGGGTTCACAGAGGTTTGGAAAGGAACTGGGGTCCATAGAGGTTTGAGAGAGACTGGAGCCCACAAGGGTCTGGAGAAGACAAAGGGGGCCACTACAAAAGACTTGGAAAGGAACTGGGGGTCAATAGGAGGTTTGGAGGAGACAAGAGGTCCATAAGAGTCTGGAGAGAACCAGGGGGTTCACAGAGGTTTGGAGAGAGATTGGGGTCCACAGGGGTCTGGAGAAGACAAAGGGCGACCCTTACAGGGTCTGGGTGAGGAACAGGGGTTTACAAAGGTCTGGTGAGGAACTGGGGTCCATAGAGGTTTGAGAGAGCACTGGGGTCCCAAGGATGCCCACACAGGTCTGGGGGTGCACTGTGGGTCCCCCAGATATGGGGAGGCTGGAGACTGGAGACAGGGCATGTGGAGAGGAGCAGGGGGCAGAGTTTTTGGGAGCAGGGGCAGGGTTCGGGGAGGCCGGGGGCAGGGTTCTGGGGGGCAGGGGCAGGGTTCGGGGGCAGGGGGCAGAGTTTGGGGGCAGGGGCAGGGTTTGAGGGGCAGGGGGCAGGGTTTGGGGGCAGGGGGCAGAGTTTGGGGGCAGGGGCAGGGGTTCGGGGGAGCAGGGAGGCAGGGTTTGGGGGCAGGGTCAGGGTTTGGGGATCAGGGGCAGGGTCGAGTTGGGGGCAGGGTCAGGGTTTGGGGATCAGGGGGCAGAGTTTGGGGAGCAGGGGCAGGGTTCGGGGGGCGGGTGCAGGGTTTGGGGTGCAGGGGGAAGAGTTCAGGGGACAGGGGCAGGCGAGTTTGGGGAGCAGGGTCAGGGTTCCGGGGGGCAGGGGCAGGGGTTTGGGGGAGCAGGGGGCAGAGTTTAGGGGCGGGGGCAGCGTTTAGGGAGCAGGGGGCAGAGTTTAGGGGGCAGGGGCAGGGTTTAGGGGGCAGGGTTCGGGGGCAGGGGCAGGGTTCGGGTGCAGGGCAGCCCGGGTGGGTGCCCAGCTGTGCTGCTCCCCCCGCCACCCCGCCGATATTTCACGGTAATATTTCCCCACCCGTGACCTGCCCCAGCTGGGGCTCCGCTCTCCCCTGAGCCAGCTCGCTCTCCTCCCTGCCCGGCTGCAATCTCTCCTCCCCAGGGAGGCTGCTCCTCGGCCTGCTGCCCCTCTGGCCCCGTGGGTCACACCCGGCAGGGACAGCCGGGCTGGCGGTGCTGCCACCGAGGTGGGGACAGCTCCCGGCAAACCCGGGCGCTGGAAGGATGAATCGGGAAAACCTGATAAATACGATTGCCCAGCAAAAGATTTTGAGAATATGGAAACCATCAGCGAGATTGAAATGAAACCACCTTTGA
The DNA here is from genome assembly GCA_034336665.1 of Luscinia megarhynchos. NCBI lineage: Eukaryota > Metazoa > Chordata > Aves > Passeriformes > Muscicapidae > Luscinia > Luscinia megarhynchos. Next base: position 2,218 of record JAPFBE010000579.1, read on the forward strand.
GATACCAAACCTGAGTTACTAAACAACCAGAAGAGAGCAGGATGGCCAGGAAAGTAATCCCCTCTGGGTAGAGCAATGGTCCAAAGCTCAGAGAACACCCTGCTGGATTGGCACAAGGGCTCCACAGAGCAGTTCCTGGGGTTTAAAGTATAACACATGATGGTAATGTAATGGTGCCTAAAGGCTGTAGGTAAATGCTGTAGGATTTGTATCTTGTGTTAGATTGGTGAGTGGAAATTAGAATATTCAACATAGAAGAATATTTATTGTACTGTAAATGGGAAAATCGCTCTCTTACATCCCTCTTTTACTTCCTTCTCTTACTTCCCTCTCTTACACTCTCTTACCTCTTAGAACTCTCACTATCCCCACTCTCTTTCTGCCCTGCCCTTTTTACCCAGCCCTGTGCAATAAACCACAAGTTTCCAGACCTGGCTCATAGAGATCTCTCTGTCTGTCACGACCATCCTGACACTGTCACACCATACAGCCTTCTCTACACCTGGGCTTCACCTCAGGAGCTGCCCCAGCCCTTGGGAAGGCTCTGCCTGTGTGCCCCCTCCCTGGAGGTGCAGCACGGCCACAAACACGCCAAAAAATCCCCTTTTTGTGCCAAGTCAGGGGCTCTGAGGACAGCCCCCTCCACAGTGGAGCTTGTGAGATGGGATGTGCAGCTCGGGGTGCCCCTCTGAACCCCCCAGAGATGCTCTGCCTGCTCCAGAGCGTTACCAGCACGAAAGAGCAAAGCCTAAATCACTGAGTAAGCATGGGAAAGGCTCCTGTAGCCAGGCAGAACCACGGGAGAAAAATCATTAAAAAGCCATTTCCACCAAATGGCTGTTTTAAAAAACATTCCCCGAAAGCTGCCTATAGCACTTTTGCACAGTTGCTGCCCGTCTGTGAGAGATGAGCTCCCCGAGCAGCCTGGCCATGCTGAGGGACTCGGAGGAGCCGGGAGGAAATCTGGAGCCCGGGCTGGGGGACAGCAGGGACAGACAGTGACAGCAGCAGCCCGGGGGTGTCACTGCCCGAGGTGTCCCTCAGCCCTGAGCTCACCTCATGCAGGGGTTTGAGCCCAGCTCTTTCCATGGGAGGCTGCAGGAGCTGTTCTGAGAGGTTTCATGGTTTATTCTCTCCCTTATCTCAGGATTGCTCTGCCCAGCTCACAGCTCTGCTCGCCAGACGTGTAGGGCAGAATCTGCCTGGCAGAGGCAGGACTGATCTTTATAGTCTAAATTACCTACTGGGGATTTACAATCATTTTCCAATACAATACAACTTTGTTAAACTGTCCAGCTTTGTTCACATTCAATCTAAAGTGCCAGCATGTCACCCAGCATGGATGGCAGGAGAAGGAGGAGGAAGAGCTATCCACACCCCAAATTCTCCAGCTTGGCCACGTGTCCCTTATCACAAACATTCCATAAATCTGCTAATTCTACATTCTAACAGTCTAATTTACACTCTATTTATTTTTGCAGCTTGCATTTCTTCTCTCAATGTTGGTGAATTGTTCCAAGGAGCTGAATTCAGCCCCTGAGACACCTGGGTCTCATTTCATTGGAGGGTCTTGGGGATCCCGCCAGGGTGTCTTGAACCTCCCAGGAAGCCATGAGGAGCACTCTTGGGCTCCCCAGGTGGGACAGGGAATGATGGCCAGGAGGAGCAAACAGCCCCTGGCACGGCCCCACAGCAGCACCCTCACCCGGGCGCCACTAAAAGGGTTAAAGAAGTTTTACCCGCTCTACTCCATGAGCCCTGCCAGCAGAATGCATTTTGAATCCCTGTTTAAAAGACATGTAATTGCCTCAGATTCTTTATATTATCATAACTCTTCAAAATTGATTGGTTTTAGGTTTATGGAAAAATATGCAAATGCGCAGGGAGCCACAGCACATCTCATTGTGGGTGCAAAAGTGGCTCACAGAGAATCCGGCCTTGATTGAGTTTGATTACTGAACAAAAATCTAATTATTTGAGATGCACGTCCGGCTTTTCTGGAGAGGCAGCTGAAGAGAAGAACATTTGGGATATGAGAGTGTTGTTTGCCCTCACCAGATTTGTTTATTCACATATTTTGACAGGCCAGAATTTTAAATAACTGAAGTCAATGTTCTCTCCCTCAGAGTCAGAGAAGCCAGTGTGGGCACGCCCATGGGCACAGCCCCTCCTGAGGGTGTGTGAGCAGCACCTTGGGGTCACAGCGAGCCACAGAACCCCTGAATCGTAGAGTGGGTTGGGCTGGGAGGGACCTTGAACCTCATCCCATCCCTGTATCCCTGTATCCCTGTATCCCATCCCTGTATCCCATCCCATCATCCCATCCCATCCCATCCCATCCCATCCCATCCCATCCCATCCCATCCCATCCCATCCCATCCCATCCCATTATTCCATCCCAATATCCCATCCCATCCCATCCCATTATCCCATCCCATCCCATTCCTGTATTCCATCCCATTGATCCTATCCCATCCTATCCCATCCCATCCCATTATCCCATCCCATTATCCCATCCCATCCCATCCCACCCCATTATTCCATCCCATTATCCCATCCATGTATCCCATCCCCGTTATCCCATCCCATCCCATTATTCCATCCCATTATCCCATCCATGTATCCCATCCCTGTATCCCATCCCTGTATCCCATCCCTGTATCCCATCCCATCCCTGTATCCCATCCCATCCCATCCCTGTATCCCATCCCTGTATCCCATCCCTGTATCCCATCCCTGTATCCCATCCCTGTATCCCATCCCCTGTATCCCATCCCATCATCCCATCCCATCCCATCCCATCCCATCCCATCCCATCCCATCCCATCCCATCCCATCCCATCCCATTATCCCATCCCATCCCTGTATCCCATCCCATCCCATCCCACCCCATTATCCCATCCCATCCCTGTATCCCCATCCCATCCCATCCCATCCCACCCCATTATTCCATCCCAATATCCCATCCCATCCCATCCCATTATCCCATCCCATCCCATTCCTGTATTCCATCCCATTGATCCTATCCCATCCTATCCCATCCCATCCCATTATCCCATCCCATTATCCCATCCCATCCCATCCCACCCCATTATTCCATCCCATTATCCCATCCATGTATCCCATCCCATTATCCCATCCCATCCCATTATTCCATCCCAATATCCCATCCCAATATCCCATCCCATTATCCCATCCCATTATCCCATCCCATTGATCCTATCCTATCCCCATCCCATCCCATTATCCCATCCCATTGATCCTATCCCTATCCCATCCCATCCCATCCCTGTATCCCATCCCATTATCCCATCCCATTATCCCATCCCATTATCCCATCCCATTGATCCTATCCTATCCCATCCCATTATCCCATCCCAAGCTGATCCAAGCCCCATCCAACCCACTGCAGGGCCCAGGGGCAGCCACAGTTTTTCTGCCCAGCCACCACCCTCCCAGCCAGGAATTCCCCCCCAGTGTCCCATCTAAATCCCCTCTCTGCCAGCTCCACAGCTCTGTCCATGGCTTTGGACATCCCCATGGGAGTTTCCACGCCAAGCCATTCCCTGCTCACCTTTGAGGGCGTTGGGCTGGGCACAGGGACCATCCCCAGGGCATTGCCATCCCCCAGCACCCAGCAGTGCCCCCACCACAGCCCTGATTTCTCATCCATGCTCAAACCTGACTTCTGGAGAGGCAGGGAATGCTGGAGATCAAGTTCTGGCTCCTCCCAGGCCTTTGTCAAGGAGTATTTTGTCAGTCTTTTAAAACAGCTTTGAATAATTACCGAGTCCCAGCCTCTCATAATCCTCACCCTTTCCCAATTATCTACTCAATTATAATCCACAAAGTCTCTTGCTTCAAATGAAACCATATGTTCTTTGCAGTCACTTGCAGCAGGCACGTGCCAGCCCAGCCTCCCCAGCACACAAACGTTTGCTCCCCAAAATCCCTCCTGAAAAACTCTCCTGAGCAGTCTACACACCAAGCCCCTCACTCAGGAGTCCAGCAGGGCCCCAGACCACAGTTCCTGCAGCCACCAACCTCATTTTTTTCCTTCTTTTTTTTCAATTCCATTGTTTGGGTTGGGTGCTGAATGTGGCCATTGCAGGTCTCCATCTCTGATCAGTCTACAAAAATTACAATTAACCAATCACGGATGATTTCCACCACACCTCTCTGTACACGTGGGTGTTACCAAAGCCCCAGATGAAGAAGGAGGGGCTCTTGCCCAGCCACACCAAGGTGCATTTTGGAGTCAATGCCTCTTGGTCACTCCCCTTTCCTGGTCACTCCCCCTCCTGTTTCCTGGTAAGGAATGATCTCAACCCAAACCATTTCTCCACGTCCATTAACAGGTTTTTCCATGCCCTTGAGTGCTGCAGCAGGGACTGTCAGGAAGGGGCTGCCCACCCTTTAAGGAAATTGGTGGGTAATAATGAGGTGTAGAGCCCCTCCAATACACCCTGTTATCAAATACAAAGGAATTACTTATGCATGCTGCTCTGAGACCCACCATTAATTAGGAGTTTTACATATTAATCACAACACCAGTTTGCCTCTCCCTGTGACAGGGAGGGATGCTGAGGGATGCTGGGGGGGCAGTCTGGCGTGCTGCTCTGGGAAGCAAGGCATGGAAAAGCTCCAGACTCCAGGCTCAGTTGAGAGAAAAAGGGCTTGGTAAGGAAATAACTGGGCTGGTTGTCCCACAAACAGGTAAAACCCTCCAGCAAACTCGTGGGGAGGAGGCCGGAGCTGCAGAGGCAGAGCTGCTCTGGCCAGACCTCGCCGTGCCTGTCCCTCGCAGAGCCAGGGGACGTGGGATCTCTGGAGGAATTTCCCCAAGAAAAGGCTGCCCAGGGAGGGTTGGATCCCCATCCCTGGAGGTGCCCAAGGAGTTCCTGGGGGTGGCACTCACAGCTCTGGGGACAAGGCGGGGATTGGGCACAGCTGGGACTCGATGATCTTGGAAAACTTGTTCCTACCCCGGTGATCCTGTGATTCCATGGTTTTGTGATTCCATGATTCTGTGGTTCTGTGATCCTCTGATCCTGTGATTCTGTGATTCTATGGTTCTATGGTTCTGTGGTTCTCTGATTCTATAATTCTGTGATTCTGTGATTCTATGATTCTGTGATTCTGTGATTCTATGATTCTATGATTCTGTAGTTCTGTGATTCTATGGTTCTGAGGTTCTGTGACTGCGGTTCTCTGATTCTATAATTCTATGATTCTGTGATTCTATGATTCTATAATTCTGTAATTCTGTGATTCTATAATTCTGTGATTCTGTGGCTCTGTGATTCTGTGATTCTATGATTCTATAATTCTGTAATTCTGTGATTCTATGATTCTGTGATTCTGTGATTCTGTGGCTCTGTAATTCTGTGATTCTATGATTCTATAATTCTGTGATTCTATGATTCTGTAATTCTGTGATTCTATGATTCTATGATTCTGTGGCTCTGTGATTCTGTGATTCTATGATTCTGTAATTCTGTGATTCTATGATTCTATGATTCTATAATTCTGTGATTCTATGATTCTATGATTCTGTGATTCTGTGGCTCTGTGATTCTGTGATTCTATGATTCTATAATTCTGTGATTCTATGATTCTATGATTCTGTGATTCTGTGGTTCTGTGATTCTATAATTCTGAGATTCTGAAATTCTGGGATTCTGGAGTTCTGTGATCCTGTAATTCTGTGATTCTGGGATGTACTAGGGGTGTTCTAGAATCACAATTTCTGTTGGAAGAGACCCCAAAGCCCCCCAGCGCCACCCCTGCCATGACAGGGACACCTCCCACTGTCCCAGCTGCTCCAGCCCCAGTGTCCATCCTTGGGCACTGCAGGGACCCAGGGCAGCCACAGCAAATCTGGGCACCTGTGCCAGCCCTGCCCACCCTGCCAGGAGCAATTCCTAATTCCCAATCTCCCATCCAGCCCTGCCCTCTGGCACTTCAGGTACTTGTGGCAAAGCTGGAGCCAGTTCAAAGACACCCACCGAGCCACAACTGGTTTCATCATCGTTTTCTTCCCAAGGCAATTGCCAGGAAGGCAGAACAAAACACCCTGTGTGTCAATAAAGATTTGCACTGTATCATCTATGCCAAAAACTAACTCAATCTTCTGCTCTTCAGTACAAATTAGAATTTATATGCAACTCCCCGCTTCAGGTGGGCAATCCAAAGAAATTAACCTCAGGAGAAAATTGCTTTTTTCTGGCTTAACACAGAGCTCATTATCATGTCAGGCAGAAGAGACAGTGGGGAAAATGCAAAATCATGGGCACGAGACAGAGGTGCATCCATAGACTTCCAGCCAAGGAACCACTTATGAGGAGAACTATTCAAATTTTGGGGAGCCAGGCTCGTTCTTTAGGACAGTCAGGCCATGCTTTAGGCCATGGTGGACATGTCTGTACAAATCCAGGCACCAGCCAAAAACTATATTCAGTTGCTGAGTTGTGCTGCCTAGTTATTTTTCTGTATATTTTACTGTTTGCTCACACACTCGCTGTTTTTGTGTATTTCTTAGTTTAGACCAGTGTCTATAACAGGTGCACAGCATGAGAACATTTTAGGAGTTCTTTGACAACTTGTTGAAACCCCCCAAGGCTGCTGGAACATCAACTGTGCTAAATTCAGAGAGAAGTTGGAAACACAGAATAGCAAGATTGGAAGACCCAGGATAACGGGAGGTGGTGAAACTGCAGAATTACTGACTTTGGGGGTTTGGACAGGGCTGTTCAACACCCTAAAATCGCCAGTTACAAGATGTGTGACCACCTGGGTAGTAATTCTAGAATGTATAATTAGGGTGAAGTGTAAACAATAAATCAGCTTCTGCAAAATCATCTGGATTTGCTGGCCAGAAATCTGATTTTTCCTGCAACGAGGGATGGGTCAAAGGGGGTTTGGCACCTGCACAGCACAGGCAGGGGCTGAGATCCTCCTGCCGCAGCCTGTCCCCGGCAGGGCCTGCAGCCAGATGTGGCTGTGCCGTCCAGATGTGACACTCCTGCCTCCTGCGGGACGAAGAACAAGGGAAAACAGATGGGAACTCGTCCTTGCCGGCGCTGGCCGGTCCCGGCGGGGTTCGCACAGCCCGAGCCGCCCCTCCCGCGGGCAGGGGGAGCGTCGCCCCGACCCCCGGCGCCCCCGCGCCATCTGCGGGTGCCCGACAAACGAGGGCGACCCCCGGCGCCCCCGGGCCATCTGCGGGTGCCCGACAAACGAGGGCGACCCCCGGCCGCGCCGCGGGGATGTGCGGCTGGGCAGGACGCTGGGGAGCGCCGGCGGCCCCGCGCCCGCGGGAGGCGCGCCCTGTGCCCGGGTTAATTTGCTGATTAATCTCCAGCCGCTGTCTGTGCTTGCCCCAGATGGCCAATTAAAATTTACAGCTGGCACAGCAGTGCCCGGCTGGCGGCGAGCGCGGGGCGGCGGGAGAGGGGCGCGGCCGCCCTTCCGTAACTAGCGCCTTAACTAGTGTCTGTGTCATTAACTAGTGCCTGTGCCTTTAACTAGTGCCCTTAACTAGTGCCTGTGTCATTAACTAGTGCCTGTGCCTTTAACTAGTGCCCTTAACTAGTGCCTGTGTCTTTAACTAGTGCCTGTGCCTTTAACTGCCGCCCTTGCCTTAACTAGTGCCATTAACTAGTGCCTGTGCCTTTAACTAGTGCCTTTAACTGCTGCCCCTTGCCGTAACTAGTGCCTTAACTAGTGCCTGTGTCTTTAACTAGTGCCTTTAACTAGTGCCTGTGCCTTTAACTACCGCCCTTGCCTTAACTAGTGCCCTTAACTAGTGTCTTTGCCTTAGCTAGTGCCTTAACTAGTGCCTGTGCCTTTAACTGCCGCCCTTGACTTAACTAGTGCCTTTAACTAGTGCTTGTGCCTTTAACTAGTGCCTTTAACTGGTGCCTTTAACTGGTGCCTTTAACTGGTGCCTTTGACTGGTGCCTTTAACTGGTGCCTTTGACTGTGCCTTTAACTGGGTACCTTTGACTGGTGCCTTTGCCTTTAACTGGTGCCTTTAACTGGTGCCTTTAACTGGTACCTTTGACTGGTGCCTTTGCCTTTAACTGGTGCCTTTAACTGGTGCCTTTTAACTGGTGCCTGTGCCTTTAACTGGTGCCTTTAACTGGTGCCTTTAACTGGTGCCTGTGCCTTTAACTGGTGCCTTTAACTGGTGCCTTTGACTGGTGCCTTTGCCTTTAACTGGTGCCTTTAACTGGTGCCTTTAACTGGTGCCTTTAACTGGTGCCTTTGCCTTTGACTGGTGCCTTTAACTTGTGACTGGTGCCTTTGACTGGTGCCTTTGTGTAACTGGTGCCTGTGCTTTTGACTGGTGCCTTTGACTGGTGCCTGTGCCTTTAACTGGTGCCTTTAACTGGTGCCTGTGCCTTTGACTGGTGCCTGTGCCTTTAACTGGTGCCTTTAACTGGTGCCTTTGACTGGTGCCTTTGACTGGTGCCTTTAACTGGTGCCTGTGCCTTTAACTGGTGCCTTTGACTGGTGCCTTTAACTGGTGCCCTGTGCCTTTTGACTGGTGCCTTTGACTGGTGCCTTTGACTGGTGCCTTTAACTGGTGCCTTTGACTGGTGCCTTTAACTGGTGCCTTTGACTGGTGCCTTTGACTGGTGCCTTTGACTGGTGCCTTTAACTGGTGCCTTTGACTGGTGCCTTTGCCTTTAACTGGTGCCTTTAACTGGTGCCTTTGACTGGTGCCTTTGACTGGTGCCTGTGCCTTTACAATCCGTGTTCTGGGCGGCCAAGGCAGCAATGCCGGCTGCAGACTCCCAGAGTCCCGGATCGGTTCGGGTGGTACGAGACCTCAGCCCATCCCATCCCCTGCCGGGGCAGGGGCACTCCCTGTCCCGGCTCCAGCCCTATCCCAGCCCGGGCACTGCCGGGACCGGGGCTGAGGCCACAGCTGAGCCAGGGCTGCCACCTGCCAGCCAAGGATTTCTTGCCAGCATTCCACCCTCTCTCAGGGGCACGCCATTCCCCCTCGTCTGGCCCCCTCCAGACCCTTGTACAATGAAGTGCACCAGCACAATTTGGTTTTTTCTGTTCTCAGAACTCCAGACAGCACTCTGAGAAAAACAGAGGAAAAATAAATTGGGAAGAACACTCTGCTTCTGCAGGCATTCCCAGAAGATGTGGCAGTTCTCTGGTGCAGAGCAGAATCTCCTGCTCCTTCTTTTTTTTTCTTAAGGAGCTTTCATGAATATTGATGGTAAACATAATAACTGCAATGCTCAGGAGTATAGTCAAGCCATGCTGTACAATTCACATAATTCCCCTTAAATTAACAGGGGTCCCCCGTGTGCCCTGGGCACAGCCTGTGCTCCCTGGGTGCTAAACCAGCCCCTCTCCCCTCTCCCCTCTCCCCAGCTCGGGCTCAGGCCCCCGGGGCTGCTTTGTCTTCCCCAATTTTTAGCCTGAATCCAGCTTTAAAATCCAATCAGTGCACGGTGTGACGTGCTCAGTGCAGTTTGGTTTATAAATTCCCAAGGGCTCATCGCTCCTCTCCTGGCTCAGCTCTCAGCACAGGCTCAGGGCCGGGGCTGGGGAGCTGCAGCTGCACACCTGGGGCTCACCTGCTCACCTGTACAGCTCCCCTGGGCTGTGGCACTTCCCGGAGGGAAACACGGAGCAGCAGCCAAGAGCAGAGTGCCTCACGGAGAGAACAGAAAACCAGCCCCAGCAAAGAGGGGGCAGGAATTCCGGAGGTGTCTGTGTCCCATGGAGGGTCCCTCGTGGTGTCCCGTGGGAGGGTTTTGGGAGCAGCATCACCTGGAAAGCTGAGCAAGGACACACCCCAGGAGAGCAAACCTGCACTGGGCGGGTGACTGGGCACAACGGCTCCAGTTCCTGGCTCAGAGAGGAGCCCTGCCCACCACAGTGTCCCCAGAGCCCCCAGCCCCGGGCTGCAGGCAGGGAAGGCTCCCGGCTGTCCCCTGCCATGGGAAGGAGGTGGCGATGCCACCGAAGGGGTGCTGCCCTGCCCCGGGGATCTGTCTGTGCTCTGACAGGGCGCTGGGTGTGCGGGATTCCCGGGAAGTGAAGGCACCAGGGATGAGCAGCAGCGCCCAGACGGGGCACGGAACTGTTCACGTTTCAGAAAGCTTCGCCAGAGAGGGAGGGAAATGCTGCCGACACACCCTGGTCCTGCTGCAGGAGCCACCCAGCCCCTGGGGCTGCTGCGCCCCAAATTCCCCCAGCCCAGCCGCAGCCTGCTCTGGCCCATCCCGTCTGGGAGCCACAGGGATCTGGGGCGTTTCTCTCCTCCTTCCTTCAGCCCAGATAAAGATCTGCGTTTCGGAGCAATCCCGCACTGGTTAAAGGCGTGACCCGGCGGTTCCTGTCAATAGAGCCGGGCTGGTGATCTTTAAAGGGGATTTTCTGCGGGTGAAGGACAAACATGGCATTAGAGTTATCAAACTCCCCGGCTGACAAGGACATATAAATTGTAAATGCTCGGGGGCACGGAGATCAGCCTGGCTCTCTTCCCGGCGCTTTTCCGGGGCGTGGGGATGAGCTGGATGCTGCCCCGAGCTGTGCCAGCCCTGGCACGGGGGCTGTGCTGTCCTGCTGCCCACCAGGGCTGTCCCACCGGGCTCTGGGGGCAGGAGGGGGAGGAGCTGCAGCCGGGTCCGGGCAGAGCCGCTGGGTCCGGGCAGAGCCGCTGGGTCCGGGCAGAGCCGCTGGGCTGCTCCTGCCACCCCTTCCAGGGGCTGAGCACCGTCCCTCGATCAGGGGCTGAGCCCCAGGGCACGAGACCCCCCGCTGGGGGGATGCTGGCCGGTTCCTCAGGCCTTGGGGGCCGCCAGCTCTGCTGGAGCACCCCAGCTTTGCCACTCCTCGTACACAAGATCCTCCCCCCCTGGCCAGAGGGGAGCAGGCAGGGAGTGAGGGGGCTGGGGGTCCCTGCCATCAGCACCCCTGCTCTGGCCCAGCACAGCATCCCCGGCTCGGGGGCAAGCACAGGGCTCTGGGTTTGGCCCAAGTGGGGCAGGACAGGGCAGGGATGGACAGAAGGTGACATTAGCAAAGGGGTGACAGCAATACAGGGGTGACAGCACCAAAGGGGGTGACAGCAGTTCAGGGGTGACAGCACCAAAGGGGGTGACAGTAATTCAGGGGTGACTGCACCAAAGGGGTGACAGAACTTCAGGGGTGACAGCAATAAAGAGGTGACAGCACCAAAGGAGTGCCAGCAGCAAAGGGGTGACAGCAATTCAGGTGACAGCACCAAGGGTGACAGCAGTTCAGGGGTGACAGCACCAAAGGGGTGCCAGCAGCAAAGGGGTGACAGCAATACAGGGGTGACAGCACCAAAGGGGTGACAGCAATTCAGGGGTGACAGCAATTCAGGGGTGACAGCAGTTCAGGGGTGCCAGCAGAGAGCCCAGAGCTGCTCTGGCCGCTGGGGCACTTTGAGCCCTGCCCAGCCCCCCGCTCCCTCAGGGACACGGCCGAGGGAAGCAGCCAAGGGAAAAATCCCCGGCCAGGAGTGAGCGAAAGCCCCGGGGAGCTGCGGGGTGCCAGGCACGCCCTGCCGCTCCCGCCCGCCGTAAATCTGGGACCCTCGCTGGGTTTATCCCAGCTGAGCACCAGCCTGGCTGAGATGAATCTAGTCCTTGAGCTGTAATTAAAAATGAGAATGAGACGCGAGCGGAGCCCGCGTGCTCGTGCAGATGCAGACAGCTGGTGCCGCCGGAGCATCAGGCAGGAATTGGGGAAACGCGGCTCTGCAGGACAGCCCTGCCCTGCCCGCAGGGATGCTCCCGCAGCTCCGGCACCCACCCGGCGCAGGGGCAGCGGGACGCACAGGGGCTGCTGCTGGCGGTGACACACGAAAATCATCCCTCATTTCCCCTTGCTGCCATTCACGAGCTCAGCGTGTCCCTGGCATCCCAGGAAGGGGAACCTAACGAAGCCAGCTGTCCAATATTAGAGGTTTTACCATTAATCACTGAATCCTTGGGGTTGGAAAAGCCCATGGAGTCCATCGAGTCCAGGCTCTAACTCAGCATCACCGTGCTCACCCCTAACCTATCCCCAGGTGCAAAATCTGCACAGCTTTACATGAAACCTGCATCTCCTTAATTTACACAGCTTTTACATAAAACCTGCATCTCCTTAATTTGCACAGCTCATACATGAAATCTGCATCTCCTTAATTTACACAGCTTTACATCCCCTTAATTTACAGTTTTACATGAAATCTGCATCTCCTTCATTTACACAGCTCTTACATGAAACCTGCATCTCCTTAATTTACAGTTTTTACATGAAACCTGCACCTCCTTAATTTACAGAACTCTTACATGAAACCTGCATCTCCTTCATTTCCACAGCTTTACATGAAACCTGCATCTCCTTAATTTGCACAGCTCATACATGAAACCTGCATTTCCTTAATTTACACAGCTCATACATGAAACCTGCATCTCCTTAATTTACACAGTTTTACATGAAACCTGCATCTCCTCAATTTAACACAGCTCTTACATGAAACCTGCACCTCCTTAATTTACACAGTTCTTACATGAAACCTGCATCTCCTTAATTTACAGAATTCTTACATGAAACCTGCATCTCCTTAATTTACACAGTTTTACATGAAACCTGCATCTCCTTAATTTACACAGCTTTTACATGAAACCTGCATCTCCTCTCGTGCCTCGGTTTCCCCACCTGTAAATTCATCACTGTTTGTGGCTGTGCCATTGTTCTGCCCTTCATTTGGATCGGAAGGGCCCAGTGCAGCTGCTGGGTGCTGCCAGCATCCCTGCCCAGCCAGCTGTGCTGGGCACCACACGGCCCTGGAGAGTCCAGCGTGCCTCCTGGTGCAGAATAAATGGTTCTTAGCCTGGGATCAAAAAGGGAAATCAGCTAAGGAGCAAACAAAGAGGGAGCAGGAGGGCAGAGGGTCGGTTTTTCCATTTGCCCCCAGGGTAAACTGAGGCACGGAGTGGGGAAATGCCAGCCCAGCTGTGCCAGGTGGGTGCTGGACAGGGTGAATGGGCACCCAGCACCCCCTGAGCCAGGGAATGTCTCATCTGCCAGGCCAGCCCATAAAAGGGCTCTGAGAGTACAGAATTTACAGCCTAGAAAGGAAAGGAAAGGGATAAAGTGTCACTTCTATATAAAAATGTTGCTGTCATCTTCAGTGTGTGCAGTTCTCCCCACAAAGAGGTATATGCATCATTTATAAGCCTTGTAAACCTCTCACATATATATTTTATATCTATATATACATGTATTTCTATATTGCTACCCATATATATTTATTACACAGAGAAATATATGCATATGTATTTTCTATATTATTATCCATATGTGTATTTTCTAGGTATACAGATACATACATATATATATGTATTTTTTATATTACTTGTATAAAAATATCCATATATATAAAATAGGTATAGATTATATAGATATAGATATAGATATAGATATAGATATAGATATAGATATAGATATAGATATAGATATAGATATAGATATAGATATAGATATAGAGATAGAGATAGAGATAGAGATAGAGATAGAGATAGAGATAGATTTATATAGATTATATAGATAAAGATAAAGATAAAGATAAAGATAAAGATAAAGATAAAGATAAAGATAAAGATAAAGATATAGAGATATAGGTATAGATATAGATATAGATAGATAGATAGATAGATAGATAGATAGATAGATAGATAGATAGATAGATAGATAGATAGATATAGATAAATATATAGATATATAAATAGATAAAGATATAGATAAATAGATATTATAGATATAGATATAGATATAGATATAGATATAGATATAGATATAGATATAGATATAGATATAGATATAGATATAGATATAGATATAGATATAGATATAGATATAGATATAGATATAGATATAGATATAGATATAGATATAGATATAGATATAGATATAGATAGATAAATATATAGATATATATAGATATAGATATATATATATAGATATTATAGATATAGATAAATATATATAGATAAAGATACAGATAAATGGATAGGTGTAAAGAGAAATAAATAGACATAAATAGATATATAGATAGATAAAGATACAGATATATAGATAAATATAAATAGATATAGATAAAGATATAGGTATATAGATAGGTATAAGTAGATAAGCAGATAGATATAAAGGCATTTCTGATGAATTACAGGAAGGCCATCATTCCACTGCTTTCCCCCAGCCCTGGCCCTCTCTCCCGTACTGCTCACATTTAGTGTAGAACATTTTCTCCTTCCTGAGCATATTTACTCGGGTTCCTGGTTCCTCTAAAGGCAACTGGCAGGAGCAGCAGAGCCCAGCCCAGCCCAGCCAGGGCTGGAGATGAGCGCAGCCTCAATATTCCAGGTTTTTCCAGCCTGAGGGCCCGCCTGGCTGTGGCATGCTGCTCCAGCAGCCCTGAGCACCTTCCTGTGCCTGGCACCTGTGCTGTCCAGCCTGCCTTCTCCAGCCCCCAGTTCTCTCTGCAGTTGCCTTAAAACTCCGTGGGAAAGGCCGTGGATTGCTTCATTTTTTGTTAACCGCAGCTCCGCTTTCGTTCTAAAACTCCCAGCACAGGAACAGCTGAGCCGTGGCTCCAAACCATCCCTGCTCGGGCCGCGCCTCCCCTGCTGGTGCAGCTGCGGGCTCCCGGCACAGAAATGCCCAGATGCACCACACTCCTGCGTAGTCACAGGGCACCCAGCGGCTGCTGGGGCAGCAACACTGCCCCGAGAGCACACACATCCTCTACCGCCATTCCTGCGGGGCTCCTCGGCTGGGAGAGAGACTGCCCTACGAGACAGTCCAGCAGTTCTTCTCTTTCGTTTTACAAATGTGCCTTAATTTTTTGACTGGCGCCAGCGAGGAGATTCGGGATGGAAATGCAAATAGCAGGGGGAGGGGTGTGTGTAATTGGGGTGTGATCACTGGGGTGATGCCCTGGGGAACCCACAGGACTCCAGGAGACACCTCAGAGAGGGCATGCCTGAATTTATCCTACATCACCTGGAAATTATCCTGCATTGCCTGAAATTATCCCATCACCTGGAAATTATCCCACATTACCTGAATTTATCCCACATTGCCTGAATTTATCCCAAGATTGCCTGAATCTCCTATCCCACACTGCCTGAATTTCTATCCCACATTGCCTGGAATTTATCCCACACACTGCCTGGAATTCTATCCCACACTGCCTGAATTTATCCCACACTGCCTGAATTTATCCTGCATTGCCTGGAATTTATCCCATTGCCTGAATTTATCCCACATTGCCTGAATTTATCCCACACTGCCTGAATTTGTCCCGCATTGCCTGAATTTATCCCGCATTGCCTGAATTTATCACACATTGCCTGGAATTTATCCCCGCATTGCCTGAATTTATCCCACACTGCCGATTTATCCTGCTGGACTTTGGCATCCGCACTGCCTGAATTTATCCTGCATTCGCCTGAATTTATCCCCACACTGCCTGAATTTATCCCACATTTACTGGATTTATCCCTGCCTGAATTTATCCTGCATTGCCTGAATTTATCCCACATTGCCTGGATTATCACATCGCCTGACTTTATCCGCATTGCCTGGATTTATCATACTGGTTGTCACCGCTGCTGATTCCATGGCGCGGTTATGCGGTTTGTCCGGGTGTCGCGTTGCCTGGTTATCGCACATTGCCTGGATTTATCCCACTGCCTGGATTATCCTGCACTGCCTGGATTTATCCCACATCTGCCTGGATTTATCCCACTGCCTGGACTTTATCCCACGCCTGGGTTGTCCCATTGCCTGGATTTATCCCACATTGCCTGAATTTATCCTATGCACACTGCCTGAATTTATCCCAAAGGCGTGCCTGGAACTTTATCACATTTGCCTGGATTTATCAGCACATTGCCTGAGTTTATCGCGTGCTGCTGAGATTTATCCCATGCCGCCTGGATTCTGTCCCGCTGTTGCCTGGATTCTATCCCAACACTGCCTGAATTTATCCCACACTGCCTGGATTTATCCCACATCAGCCTGAATTTATCCCACACTGCCTGGAATTTGTCCCATTGCTTGAATTTATCCTGCATTTGCCTGAATTTATCCCACACTGCTTACTGGATTTATCCTGCACACTGCCTGAATTTATCCCACATCAGCCTGAGTTATCCCACACTGCCCTGGATTTATCCCACATTGGCTTGAATGTCGCGTATTGCCTGGAATTTATCCCGCACACCGCCTGAATGGTCCCACATTGCCTGGATTTATCCTGCATTGCCTGAGTTGTCGCAAGATTGCCTGGATTTATCCCACATTTGCCTGAATTTATCCCCACACTGCCACCGAGTCTGTCCCACACTGCCTGGATTTATCCCGTTGCTCTGAATTTATCCCACACTGCCTGAATTTCATCCCATACTGCTTGAATTTATCCTGCACTGCCTGAGTTATCCCACACTGCCCTGGATTTATCCCACACCGCTGAGTTATCCCACACTGCCTGAATTTATCCCGCATTGCCTGAATTTATCCCACATTGCCTGGAATTTGTCCCACACTGCACTGAGTATCACACTCGCCTGGTCATCCCGTCACTGCCTGAGTTATCCCGCACTGCCTGAGTTATCCTGCATTGCCTGAATTTATCCTGCATTGCCTGAATTTATCCCACACTGCCTGGGTTTGTCCCACATTGCCCTGGATTTATCCCACACTGCCTGGATTTATCCCACACTGCTCTGAATTTGTCCTACCATTTGCCCATTTTAATCCCTCACATATCTCTCTCCACGTCTGCCCATTTTGATCCCACGCTTTCCTGTTTTTATCCCACATTTCTCGTTTTTATCCCCCCGCATTCCACGTTTTATCCCACATTGCCGTCTGTCCCCCCATTCCCGTCCTTTTATCCCCCATTTCCCATTTTTACCCCCAAATTTCCCATCATCTTTTATCCAACATTTTGTTTTTTATCCCCGATTCGGCGTTTTTATCATTCTTTATCATTTCTCATTTATCCCATTCCATTTTATCCATTTATTTTTATCCCCATTTTATCCCCATTCCTCATTTTATCCCCCATTCCATTTTATCCATTTCCCATTTTATCCATTTCCGTTTTGTCCATTCTTTTTGTCTATTTCTATTTTTTATATTTCCATTTTTTATCCCCCATATTTCCCATTTTATCTTGTCTTTTTATCCCCATTTCTATTTTTGTCCTATTCTTTTTATCCGTTTCTTTTTTGTCCCCGTTTCCGTTTTATCCGACGTTTCCTTTTTGTCCGTTGTTTTTATCCATTTCTCGTCTTTGTCCCCCATTTTGTCCATTTCCCGTTTTTCCCCCGTTTCCATTTTATCCATTTCCTGTTTTTTCCGTTTCTTTTACCCCCACGTTCGTTTTTTATATTTCCTAGTTTTTATCCCCATTTGTATTTTTATCCCATTTCCCATTTTATCCCCACATTCCCATTTTATCCCTCCCATTCCCGCTGTCCCATTTGTCATGTCCTTCCATTCCCTCATTTTATCCTATTTGCCCCATTTTTATCCCCCACATTTCTATTTTTATCCCATTCCTCCATCTTTATCCAGCATTTCCCATTTTTATCCCACATTTCCCCATTTTTATCCCCCATTGCCCATTTTTATCCTTCCATTTCCCCATTTTATTTCAACACATTTCTTTTTATCCATTGCTTTATCCACATTTCCATTTTATCCCACATTCTCATCTTTATCCCCCCAGCATTTCCCATTTTTATCCCACATTCCCATTTTTTATCCCCCATTGCCCATTTTTATCCCCCATTGCCCATTTTTATCCCCACATTCCCATTTTATCCCTTCATTCCCCATTTTTATCCCCCATTCTCTACATTTTTTATCCCCCATTTCCCATTTTTATCCCATTTCCCATTTTTATCCATTCCCATTTTTATCCCCCATTCCCCCATTTTCCTTTATCATTCATTTTTCTTCCTTTGTTCTGTTCTATTTTTATCCACGTCCCCATCTTTATCCCATTTCCCATTTTTATCCCACATTTCCCATCTTTATCCTTCCATTCCCCCATTTTTATCAACACATTCCCCATTTTATCCCCCCATTTCCCATTTTTATCCCCCCATTTCCCATCTTTACCCCCACACTGCCATGCCTTTAGAGCCCCAGACCCACCACGTCCCCAAAATCAGCTCTGGGGTGCCCCCAGGCACTGCAGCCCCTCCCCAGGCAGGCTGCTTTCATTCCTCACTCCTGCCTCCCCCAGCTCCCCAGAGCTCGGCCAGCCCCAGGAATCAATCTCTGCAGCCGCCCGGAGGGGGCGTCTACCTGGACCCCACAATCCAGGATGTGCTCCCGGGCTTGTTCCAGGGTTGCCATCCAATGCCAAAGGAACACAACAGCTTGAATGCACCTGCTGGTTTTATGAGAAAAGCAATATAGGAGAGTAAATAGGGCAAATACCAACAAGACGGGACACTGCATAGGGATCGAACAATAAATTCAAAGATAAAATCACTTGCAAATCGAGGGGCAGCAGTGCCTGGGGAGCTGCTTGCCCAGGACTTTTCTGGAGAGCTGAGCACATGGAATAAGCCGTTCTCCTGGCCCAATAACAACAACAATCAAGGCTGGATTAAACCTCTTCAAATAATTCTCCAAGTAGAGATAAAGCTTAAAAGAGGGAAAAAAAATCCAGCGTATCCTTTTTGCTGCTGGTAATAAGCTCGTGCCTGGAACAGGCTTGTTAAATAATTAGAGTTAAAATTACCTCCCTCCTTGCAGCCTGCCCTCTCGAGGCTGGGGTTTGTGGAGAGGGATGGGGTGAGGACAGGGGGACACCTCGGGCAGGGCTGTGGCTCTGCTGGGGGAGCTGGTGGCACCCACGGGTGCTGCCCCTGCCCCCGGCCCCGCACACCCCTGAGCCCAGCCCAGGGCCCTGCTGGGAGACAGAAGGCACAAAAGGAATTGAGATTTGCAGATCTGATGATGGGCCAGTTAATGAGCATAAATGATGACCTCAAGAACCTCTACTGAAAACCATCCAGGTCCTACAAATTTAATCTGTAATAAATACTCCTGCATCATTGCGAGATGGCTGCTCATAATGGCAAATGAAATATGCTGGTATGATAGGTACAAAATCTGGATTTTCCTATGGTTCCCTCAGGCTAGAACAATATGTAACCAGAGTGTGCACTGTCAGGATGAGCAGATCTCAAAGCCACTCATAAAATCCTAAATGGGGACTAATTAGAGGCCCTTTCCCTTCTAGAGTTACTATTTCTATTGACATTTCCATGCATGAGCCCTCCATAACATCATAAGTCACCCAGATAAGAACTCCCAGATTATAGGGAAAAAGTTAATGAGAAGTTGAACTCAAAGGCGATGCATAAATTTTCTCCTTCTGATACCGGGAGGTGTGCTCAGTACTTTCTTTACAAACTTTCCTCCCCTGTGCCAGCCCAGCCCTGCAGCTGCCCTTTGCGGGGATACAGAGCTAGGGACCCCAAAAACCCCGAGCTTGGCTCCTGCATTAATTCCAGGGCACCCCAAAAATTCCGAGTTTGGTTCTTGGATTAATTCCTGTGCACCCCAAAAACCCCGAGCTTGGCCCCTGGATTAATTCCCCTGTGCACCCAAAAATTCCAGGGTTTGGTTCCTGGATTAATTCCTGTGCACCCCAAAAACCCCGGGAGCTTGGCTCCTGGATTAATTCCTGGGCACCTCAAAAATTTCAGGTTTGGTTCTTGGATTAATTCCTGTGCACCCCAAAAACCCCGAGATTGGCTCCTGGAATAATTCCTGTGCACCCGAAAAACCCTGAGCTTGGCCCCTGCATTAATTCCCCTGTGCACACCTGCACAGCTCTACACCTGAACATCTGCACACCTAAACACCTGCACATCTGTACATCTGTATGTCTGCACACCTGCACACCTGCACTCCTGCACATCCACACACCAGCACACCTGCACACCTGCACACCTGCACACCTGCACATCTGCATGCACCTGCCACCTGCACCGCCTGTGCTCCTACACACCTGCACACCTGAACACCTGAACACCTGCACACCTGCACACCTGCACACCTGCACAACTACACAGCTGCACAGCTGCACATCTGCACACACCTGAACACCTGCACATCTGCATACCTGCACACTTACACACCTGCACACCTGCACACACCGAACACCTGCACACACCTGCACACCTGCACACCTGCATACCTGCACACTTACACACCTGCACACCTACACACCTGAACATCTGCACATCTGCACACCTACACAGCCGCACACCTGCACACTTACACACCTGCACACCCGCACATCCACACACCTGCACACCTGCACATACCTGCACACCTGCACAGCTGCACACCTACACAGCTGCACACCTGCACATCCACACACCTACACAGGCCCCTTGTGACCCCCAGCCATTCCCTGATTTCATGAAATTGCAGGAAAGGTGGGGATGTGATGTGCACCACGCACACACCAGTGAGGTGTTCCTTTGTGATAATAGCAAATCCATTCTTTTCAATTTTTATGAGCTTTTACAAATATTTTCCTCCTTGCATACAAGAAAAATAAGAAACATATAGAAAAAAACGGTAGCAAGGGTAACTCGGGTTGTAGGGGAACATGTAAGGCTCCTGCTGCTGGTCACATTTATCTTCACTTGCCAGGAACACCTGAGAACAGAATTCCCAGGTCTCTTCTCACTCATGAATAATAGCTCCATCAAGGCTTTGCAGATTTTTTCCCCTGCTGGGGCTGGCAATCCCCTGCTGTCCCTGCTTTTTGGTGCTCTGGGGTGAAGAGCGGCTGGGAGCAGCTGGGACTGCAATTCGCAGGGAGCTCCAACCTCATCCCAACGCTGGGTTTTCACATCTGATCTTCAAATGCACATTATCTTCTTGGACAGTACTGACGGAGGTAAACAAGCATTTCCTCAACAACAGCATTCCTGGAGGATGAGTCTAAATACCCTTTCCTCAACTTGGGGTGTTTGCACAGAGTCATGCAGGGGAAATGAGCCTGGAGGAATTATTAGAGGGCAAACGAGAAGCAGCCGAGTTTATGAAAAACTAGCCAGAGGAGTGACTGGGAGGATAGAGATCTATATCCTAAGTCAACTCCAGCTGCAGCTCATTTCTGTTTGAAGGAGAAGGGCTGGCAGGTCGTGATTTACTCTCACATTTTCCAGCAGGGGGTCGGTGAGGAGGGGTCCTGCTCCCTCAGCCCCCAAAAAGCAGCTCACAAAGGGTCCTTGTGGCAGGGGATGAGGAGGGAGGGTCCCGGGGTGGCTGCACTTCCCTGTGCCCCCCACAGCCCTTTCCCTGCTCTCCACCACCAGGCGGTGCCATGAACCACAGCAATAAACCACAGCAACAACCCACAGCAACAAACCACAGCAACAGCCCACAGCAATAACCCACAGCAATAACCCACAGCAATAACCCACGGCAATAAAGCCACAGCAGTAAACCACGGCAACAAACCACGGCAACAAGGCACGGCAAACAAACCACGGCAGCAAACCCGCAGCAACAACCCACAGCAATAACCCACAGCAATAACCCACAGCAATAACCCACAGCAATAACCCACGCTTGGTAACCCACGGCAACAAACCACAGCAACAAACCACAGCAACAAAGCACAGCAGCAACCCACAGCAATAACCCACAGCAATAACCCACAGCAATAACCCACAGCAATGGCCACGGCAACAAACCACAGCAACAAACCACAGCAACAAACCACAGCAACAAACCACAGCAATAACCCACAGCACACCCACAGCAACAAACCACAGCAATAACCCACGGCAACAAACCACAGCAACAAACCACAGCAATAACCCGCAGCAATAACCCACAGCAAGCAAAACCACGGCAACAGAAACCACAGCAATAACCCACAGCAACAAACCACAGCAATAAACCACAGCAACAAACCACAGCAACAACCCACAGCAATAACACACAGCAACAAACCACGGCAACAAACCACAGCAATAAACCACAGCAATAAACCACAGCAACAACTCCACAGCAATAACCCACAGCAACAAACCACAGCAATAAACCACAGCAACAACCCACAGCAACAAACCACAGCAACAAACCACAGCAACAACCCACAGCAACAAACCACAGCAACAAACCACAGCAATAACCCACAGCAACAAACCACAGCAATAAACCACAGCAATAACTCCACAGCAATAACCCACAGCAATAACCCACAGCAACAAACCACAGCAATAACCCACAGCAACAAACCACGGCAACAAACCACGGCAACAAACCACAGCAACAAACCACAGCAATAAACCACAGCAATAACCCACAGCAACAAACTACAGCAACAAACCACAGCAACAAACCACAGCAATAACCCACAGCAACAAACCACAGCAATAACCCACAGCAACAAACCACAGCAACAACCCACAGCAACAAACCACAGCAATAACCCACAGCAACAAACCACAGCAATAAACCACAGCAATAACCCACAGCAACAAACCACAGCAACAAACCACAGCAATAACCCACAGCAACAAACCACAGCAATAAACCACAGCAACAAACAACAGCAACAAACAACAGCAACAAACAACAGCCCCATCCCACCCTCCAAAACCCTG
Source organism: Luscinia megarhynchos (assembly GCA_034336665.1). NCBI lineage: Eukaryota > Metazoa > Chordata > Aves > Passeriformes > Muscicapidae > Luscinia > Luscinia megarhynchos. The sequence continues at coordinate 24,936 of JAPFBE010000579.1, forward strand.
AGCAGACTCCACCTCCTGGGTGGGGGTTGGATGGACGCTCGCTGGGCAGACTCAGGAGCTCTCTATTTTTTGGTTTTTAGGTTTGTATTTTATTATAAGGGCGTGGGTGTAAGAGAGAGTAGAGCATGGAGAGTAATGAGAGCAAGGGGGTAAGAGAGAGCTTACAGAGCAATTTTTTGTTTACGATACAATGAGTATTTTTTTATGATGAATATTTAAATTTTAATAACCAATTTAATACAATATACTATTTTTTAAATATTTGCATGCAACTTACAGAAACTACTAAATTACCATGTTTTATGGCTTTCTTATCTATAACTCTTATTTTTAGACCTTTTTTGCCAGGCTTGGGACAGGATGTCTGTTGGTTCTTCGGTATTTGTGGTATTATCTAAACAAAGGAAGAGGCCTTAAGCCTTTACATGCATGTTTTTAGCATTTAAGTCAAAGTATGCCAACATTTTTATTTTATTTATTGTTTCAGAACTACTTGCTAGGCACTTATAAGATTTTGCTATTCCCTCCCCAACACTCCTGCATCTGGAATTGCAGTCCAGGTCTCCCTGCCACCTCCACAGTGCTCAGATTTCTGCAGTGCTGGTGTATAAATATCAAACCAGCCAGCTTTTCACTAAAAGGATGGGAATTCAGGGAAATCAGGGTGAAATATGTGTCGGATTTAATGCAGCAGCTCTTCCTGGCCGAATAGCAGTGGGGTTTAAACGGGTCCAGAAGCGTTTCCCATGGAGATGCACAGAGGAGCAGCAGCCCCGAGCTCAGCAGGATCCCTGGAGCTGCAGCTCAGGCCTTTCATTCCAAATATTCCCTTCCACTGTGCAAATCAGGGTGGGTGGGTTTGTTCAGAGACAGAAACTAATTCAACCCCAGCAAAATCAATAGAATTCCCGAGGGATCTCTCCTGCCAGCCGTGTGCTGCTGCTTTTGCCATGGCTGCTGCCCGGGCAGCACAGGAGCCGTGGGCACGTTCCCCAGCAGCTGGGGCTGGGATGGCACCAGGACAGTGGTTTTTGTTTTCCTTTGTTCCCAGGCAGCCCTGGCCACAAGGAACCCCAAACCCCCAGATTCTGGTGGATTTTTCTCTCGTCACCCCAAAGGCAGGTGATGTTTGCAGGAGCCCTGGGGATCTCTGGAGGTGCTGGAGCATCCTGCCCACACCTCTGCTCCCAGCCAAACCCCAGCTGGACGTTGCTAAGGAAGAGTGATTTACCAGCAGTAAATCAAATTGATTGATATCAAACTGATTAATATCAAACTGGGGGCAGTGGGAAAGGGCTGGGGGCGCCTGCTGTGCCATGGGGACTCATTGTGACCCATCCCTGGGGGCTGCAGGTGACAGCAGCGGGTGACAGCAGCAGGACGCTGTCCCCAGGCCGGGGGGACACCCTGCCCCAGGAATGTGTCCCTGGATTGCCACAAGAGGGGAAGCAGAGCTGCTGAGCCGCTCCCAGGGCAGGCAGAGCTCCGTCAGGAGCCTTGTTATTATTGTTATTGGTGCTGCTACGAGTATTTAAAGAGCAGCCCAGATGTGTGTGGCACTTATGGACAAACATAATGGAAGGGTCTTGCCCCCTGAAGCTGAAAATAGCACAAGCCCAGCCCAGCCAACAAAGAGAGAGGCTGTGGAGAGCTGGAGCGAGGTTCTGACAAAAGAGCAGGGGCTGCACCTGCGCTCACCTCTGCTCCTGCCCTGCTCCAGCTCCAGCGAGGAGTGCTGCTCACTCATTTTCACTGAGCACCCAGCAGCAAGCATGGGGTAGGGGTTTGAATTAGTTTCTGCCTCTCTCCAGAGCTGGGATGGTGTGGGTGGAGGAGCCAGATGTGTCAGAGGGGGAACACTTCCCTCTGCCAGCGGGCAGGGCTGGAATTTGGGCACTTCCCCACACCAGGAGCTGTGGCTGTGCCAGAACAGTCAGGCTGGCAGAGCCCTGCCCTGCCCAGCGCCAGCGCTGGGATCCAAAAACCCAAAAACTCCCCTGCAAGCCCAGCCCAGGGGCACATGGGAGCTGCAAGCTTCCTACAGCTTCTAATGACTTGTGCAGCGGGTGCCAGGCCATTCCAGTGCTGCTTTGTGAAATTACTGAGATTTATGTCCAGCTATTTAATATCAGCCTAGGGAAAAAAAATAAATAAAATAAAATAATTAAAAAAAAGCCGTACCTCTGCTCAGCTCGGTGTGTGTGTCACTGCTGCTGCTTCCACCCAAAGATTCTAATTTTTTATCTTGTTCATTTTTTTTCCCCTTTGCACTGATTATTTTTTCTTTTTTCTAATTTGGTGATCTCAGCGAGATGTTTGGGATGCACTTGACAGAGCATAATACATCACCTGTCGAGAGCCCCCGGCCTTAAAAAGTGGGGGAACGACGGGGATAATCGCAGAGCAAACACTTTTCCGGGGAGGGAACGCCTCCCGGCGCTGTTCTCGCCCCGGCGCTGCTCTGAGCCCGGCGTGGGACAGAGCCCAGCGCCCGAGGCCCGGAGACACAAAACTGATTGTTTAATACCAAAGTGGCACCGAAGGGGTCAAGTAAATAAATATGCATGTCTCACCAGTGCAGAATAATAAAAATTCCAATGTGTGCAAGCCTGCTTGTTGAACATATGTTTGCAGCACGGCTAAGCCATCTGGCTCAATGTCAAGCATTTACACCAACTGCAGTCTTACACTACCTGACAGCAGAAAAGCTTTATTCCCCTGGTGTTTGGGCACAAATGGAGAAATATTATTGAAATGATTATCTGCATCAAGACTCAGATTTGGTTTGACATTTAGCTGGCTCTGTTTAATCCAAAGGGTTGTCTGAATGAATAAAGAGGAGGGTTCCTCCAGAAGATGCTGCGAGCAGCCGGGGAGAGGCAGATGATTAATGAGCTGAGAGGCTGGGCGGACCTGCCCGCCCCCGCCCGGGGCTCGGCCCGGGAGCTGCGAGGGAACCGGGCTGGGGGATCGGCAGGGGATGATCACGGAGCTGAGGGGAACGGGCTGGGGCTGGGGGATCGGCAGGGGATGATCACAGAGCTGAGGGGAACAGGGCTGGGGGGATCGGCAGGGGATGATCACGGAGCTGAGGGGGGAACAGGGCTGGGGGATCGGCAGGGGGATGATCACGGAGCTGAGGGGAACAGGGCTGGGGGGATCGGCAGGGGATGATCACGGAGCTGAGGGGAACAGGGCTGGGGGATCGGCAGGGGATGATCACAGAGCTGAGGGGAACAGGGCTGGGGGATCGGCAGGGGATGATCACAGAGCTGAGGGGAACAGGGCTGGGGCTGGGGGATGGGATGGGATGGGATGGGATGGGATGGGATGGGATGGGATGGGATGGGATGGGATGGGATGGGATGGGATGGGATGGGATGGGATGGGATGGGATGGGATGGGATGGGATGGGATGGGATGGGATGGGATGGGATGGGATGGGATGGGATGGGATGGGATGGGATGGGATAATGGGATGGGATACAGGGATGGGATAATGGGATGGGATAATGGGATGGGATACAGGGATGGGATACAGGGATGGGATGGGATGGGATGTGATACAGGGATGGAATAATGGAATAGGATAATGGGATGGGATGGGATACAGGGATGGGATAATGGGATGGGATAATGGGATGGGATAATGGGATGGGATGGGATACAGGGATCAATGGGGTGCCGGGCACGGGGCTCTGAGCACGTCACAGTCCAGGAAATTCCTCCTTGGGAGCACCAAGGCACAGCCTCCTCCCCTTCTCCTTCATACCCTGATTGCTGATTCGGATTTAAAACTAATTCGGTGATTTGAGTTTAATAGGAATGTTAGACATGATTTCCTTCTCGCTCTTACTTTTAATTAACTTTTTAATTGAGATTTAAATGAATTCTAATGAACAGAATTGGTAGCCTAATTGATTTGTTGCACAGCGTGGGGAGGGATCAGCGTGCCGGCAGCATTTTGATGTATTGCTGTGGGACCTCAAACAGTTCACAGGTTAATTTTTTGGCAGGGGTTACTTAATGGCAGCCAAAAACGGTAATTTACGTCGGGCTGGTTAATAAACATTTCCTGGTGAGCACACGGTCCACGCTGGTTAAACGAGTCCCTGGTTGTGCCTCTGTCACCTCAGCCTCTCCTCGGGAGCTTTGTCCGAGCATTCCTGAATAAACCCATTTGATAAATCCGTGTATTTCTGTAAGGACCTGTGAAACACCCTGCTCTGTCCCACGCAGAGCCATGAGGAGCCGGTGAGGACAGAGGGACAGAGGCGGTGACCTCGCTGCCGCCCCGCGCCCCCGGTGTCACCCCGACACCCCGGCCAGAGGGGAGGGCGGGGGAAGGGCGAGGGCGGCACATCTGTCACTGTCACTGTCACCCACAGCCAGCTGCCCCAGGGCTCACCCGCCAGAGCAGAAACTGATTTTATCACCCTCCAGTGAGGAATTCCCCTCCAAGAATTTCCAAAAAACCCCAAAAACTTCCGCTTCTGTATGGTAAAATTCTCAAAAAATTCTCAAAAAAAAAAAATCACTAAAAATTCCTGGAAAATATCCCCCAAAAATCCGAAAAATCGCCCAAAAAGTTCCCCAAAATACCCCCAAAAATACCCAAAACTTACAAAAATCCCCCAAAAATCCCCCAAAAATCCCCCAAAAATCTCCAAAAAATACCAAATATTTCCCCAAAACAAAGCCCAAAAATCAGCCAGGAATTCTCAAAAATTTCCAAAAAAAAATCCCAAAAAACCCCAAAAATACCAAAAAATCCCTCAAAAGTCACGGAGAAATTCGCAAAAAAATCCCCAAAAAATCGGCAAAAAATTCCCAAAAAATCCCCCCAAAAATCCCAAAAAATCGGCAAAAAATTCCCAAAAAATCTCCCAAAAATCCCCAAAAATACCAAAAAAATCCCCCAAAATCCCCCAAAAATCACAAAAAATTCCCAAAAATGTCCCAAAACTGGGCCAAGACCGCAGGGTGAGTGTGTGGCTGTGTGGTGACACGAGGGGACAGGGACGGGGCGGGTCCCTGCACACCCGGGCGGGGCTCGGTGCTCTCCCCGCTGTAAATCGGTGCCACGGCGCGGCCGAGGGGACACGGAGCTGAGAGGCCGCAGGGAAAAGCAGGACGGATGGAGAGAGCAGGGACAGCGCAGGGAAAGGGGAGAGAGAAATACTGCCAGAATCCTGAAATACAGAGCGCTCCCGAGTTTAAAGCAGCCGCGTTTGAAAGTTCCATTTGGGATTTATGTGAAAATAATATTCAAAGGCTGGCACTTTTTTTATTTTTCATAATGCCAAGCTGTGAGGTGGGTAGGGAGGTCCGTGGAGAACATTAAATCCTGAGTAGAGGCGGCAGAGCTGCAGCCCCCGGCGCCCCCAGACCCATTTATTTCCTTCAGTCCTCTCCAGTCAGGGCGTTTGGTGCATCACGGGCCGCAGATTAAAGGGAGAGCCTTTCTCAAACGCAGATTAATTTTGTTTTCAAATTCTTAAGCTTCTGTTAACACCTTTCCTGCAATCAGTACAGAATCTTTTAAGTTAATTAGTTCTGGAGAAGAATTACCAGTGTGATTTGTGCTGAGCCCTCCCTCCCTTTCGCTCAGGCAGAGCAGCCTGTGATGGAGATAAAAGGGACGCTGGAGGCTCCTCCAGCGACAGGAGGTGCTGGAGAGGAGCTCCGAGAGCATCTTCAAAACATTTATCCCGGCCGAGCGGGAGCGGGAGCGGAGCGCGCGTCCCGCGGCCGCTGGAGTTTCCTCCGGAATTATCGAGGGCCCTGAGCAGGGAGCGCCTCACGGGGCTGGCTGCGGGTCCTGCACGGCTGCCCGCGGCCCTTCCTTCCCTTGCCACCTCGGAAATGACCTGTGCACCTCGGAAATCACCTGTGCGCCTCGGAAATGACCTGTGCACCTCGGAATTCACCTGTGCACCTCGGAATTCACCTGTGCAACTCGGAGATCGCCTGTGCACCTCGGAATTCATCTGTGCACCTCGGAAATCACCTGTGCACCTCGGAATTCACCTGTGCACCTCGGAAATCACCTGTGCACCTCGGAATTCATCTGTGCACCTCGGAGATCATCTGTGCACCCCGGAAATCATCTGTGCACCTCGGAAATCATCTGTGCACATCGGAAATCACCTGTGCACCTCGGGGAGATCGCCTGTGCACCTCGGAAATCACCTGTGCGCCCACGGAAATCACCTGTGCACCTCGGAATTCACCTGTGCACATCGGAAATCATCTGTGCACCTCGGAATTCACCTGTGCACCTCGGAAATCATCTGTGCACCTCGGAAATCACCTGTGCACCTCGGAATTCACCTGTGCACCTCGGAAATCACCTGTGCACCTCGGAAATCGTCTGTGCACCTCGGAAATCACCTGTGCACCTCGGAAATCATCTGTGCACCTCGGAAATCACCTGTGCACCTCGGAATTCACCTGTGCACCCCGGAGATCACCTGTGCACCTCGGGAAATCACCTGTGCACCCCGGAAATCACCTGTGCACCTCGGGAAATCATCTGTGCACCTCGGAAATCGCCTGTGCACCTCAGAAATCATCTGTGCACCTCGGAAATCAGCTGTGCACCTCGGAAATCACCTGTGCACCTCGGAAATGACCTGTGCACCTCGGAAATCATCTGTGCACATCGGAAATCACCTGTGCACCCCGGAAATCATCTGTGCACCTCGGAAATCATCTGTGCACCTCGGAAATCACCTGTGCACCTCGGAAATAATCTGTGCACCTCGGAATTCACCTGTGCACCTCGGAAATCATCTGTGCACCTCAGAAATCATCTGTGCGCCTCGGGAAATAATCTGTGCACCTCGGAAATCATCTGTGCACCTCGGAAATAATCTGTGCACCTCGGAAATCATCTGTGCACCTCGGAAATCATCTGTGCGCCTCGGAAATAATCTGTGCACCTCAGAAATCATCTGTGCGCCTCGGAAATAATCTGTGCACCTCGGAAATCATCTGTGCACCTCGGAAATCACCTGTGCACCTCGGAAATCGCCTGTTTTATCGGCGATGCTGAAAGGTTATGGAAGCTGAGCAGGATTTTGGGTTCCACGCAGGCTGTGAACCTTTAAAATGAATCAGCAGTAACGACAATGTTGCCTTGCACTGTTAATACTTCCCATTAAAATCAATTAATTAAATCCAAATGGAAAATATTTATATAAAAAAATGTTCATTGAAGCTTGTTTTTTTCCCCCTAAGCCCCAAGTACAGCAGTGCCCGATCTGTCCCTCGCTGGGGTTTGCATGTAGAAGTGTGATCACTTTTAACTTTCCTGCTTCAGTGGGAGGGGGTTTATTCCTCATGTGCAATGGGAAAAGTCTGGCCTGTTCTGCAAGACACATTATCCAACTGATTCTGCCTTAGTTAAGCTAAATCAGTCAATAAGCCAGGAGAAAGTTTGCAACAGGTGCAGAAGGCTGGAGTGGGAATTGGTGCTTTAATGAAAATAAAATAAAATTAAATAAATAAATAAAATAGATTAAAAATAAAATAAAATAAAATATAAAATAAAATATAAAATAAAATATAAAATAAAATAAAATAAAATAAAAAATAAAATAAAATAAAATAAAATAAAATAAAATAAAATAAAAAATAAAATAAAATAAAAAAAATAAAATAAAATAAAATAAAATAAAATAAAATAAAATAAAATAAAATAAAATAAAATAAAGTAAAAATTAAAATAAAATAAAATAGAATAAAAATAAATAAAAAGCTGTGTTAACCCGTAACTGAAGAATCTGCCATGGCCTGACACTGCTGCCCAGCTCCTCTGCGCCCTGCTGCAGTAAGGGATGGGCTGCACCCAGCTCAGAGCCCTGCACTGCCCCACCTGCAGGCTCAGGGCTCCCCCGGGGCACAAAGCCAGAAGAGCAATGAGGAAAGGGGAGCCCCGGACTCCTGCTGCCCCTGGGACGAGCTGAGTGGCTGGAGGAAGGAGCCAGCCTGGTGCTGTCCACCCCCACATCTCCTCTCTGCCTCCAGTTCTTTCCTTTTTAATGGAGCTCCCCAACATGCTTTGTTACCCATCCCTCTATTTTTCTTCAAGGGCTTTAGTGTTTAGGAATTATTCCAGGGCCTTAGGGCTAAATTATTTTGCAGAACTGGTTGCAGTTTTTCCACATTTTATTGTATTTAACTCTCAAGCTGGCAGGGCTGGATGTCTGGGTGCTCCACTGATGACAACACCTGTGGTGCGAGGAGACCCTGGTGCCCTCAGCACTCAGTTTGTGCAGTGAGAGCTCTTGGAATGGAGCCACCAGCTCTGGAGGGGCTCTGTCCATGTCCCACCCCCCTACAAAGGGCTGGGACAGTGTTTTGGTGCTTCCACCCCACAGCCCAGCCCAGCTGGCACTGGGCCCCTCCCTGAGCCCCAGTGAGCCCTCAGTGAGCTGCACCCCCAAAGTGCAGTGGGGTGTCCCCATCCTCTTCCCTGACATCCCATCCCAGGCTGCAGGGCCCCTGCTGGACCCTGGGCAGGACCTGCAAACCCAGCCCAGCGTGGCCTGTCATTACACAGGAGTGATTTAATTTATTTTTCCATGCTGCAGTCAATGGCCCCGTCCCTGACTGTGCTGCTCCTGCTCAGCCTGGCACCCAGCAGCCCTGGCAGTGCCAGGACACGGTGCCACGGCCTGTGCTGGGCTGGCACCGACCCACACGACCCTTTGGGGATTTTCTGTGGTTCCCTGCCCCAGCCGGGGCTGAGGGTTCCTTTGTGCCCTGACCTGTGGGGTGGATTGTTGATTGGACAGACTCAGGAGCTCTCTATTTTCTGTTCTTCAAGTTTGTAGTTTATTATGAAGGTGTGGGTGTAAGAGAGAGTGCAGAGCATGGAGAGTGAGAGAGTGAGAAATAAGAGATAAGAGCAAGGGGGTAAGAGAGAGAGAGAGAGATTTCCCATTTACAATCCAATAAGTATTTTTCTATGATGAATATTCTAATTTCCAATAACCAACCTAATACAATATACTAATTTCCTAATATTTGCATGCAACCTACAGGACCTACTAAATTCCCATGTTTTATGGCTTTCTTATCTGTAACCCTTATCTCCAGACCTTTCCTGCCAGGCTTGGGACAGGATGTCTGTTGGTTCTTTGGTATTTGTGGCATTTGGCGTCATCTAAACAAAGGGAGAGGCCTCAAACCTTCACATGGCTGTTTTCAGTGTCTATGTCAAGCACTGCCAACATCTCTATTTCATCTGTTGTTTCAGAACTAATTGCTAGGCACTCACAAGATTTTTCTATTCCCTCCCCAGCACTGACCCCTGGCCAGAGAGGGGCCAGGCTGGCACAGCTCAGAGGTGACACCATTCCCTCCTCTTTGGGGAGTTTGGGGGATTTCTTCCTCTTTGGAAAGTTCGGGGGATTTCCTCCACCTGCCTGCACTGAGGCTTGAGCTCTGCAAACTGAGAAATGCAGGGAAAGTGAGGCTGGGCAGGGAGCAGAGGCAGCCAGCCTCTCCCTGCCTTCCCTGCAGTGACACAGAGGTGAGGTCGAGCCTCCCAAAATCCTGCAGCTCGCTGCAGTCACGTCCCAGGGGCTCCTCCTGCTCCCACCGCTGCGGGTTTCCTCTTCCAAGCCGTGCTCAGAGTCACTCCTCCATGATATCATCTGCCGAGGTCTCTCCAGTTTCTGCTTTGCATGAAAGACAAAGAATTCCCCACAATTAACGTGCTTTGAGGGCTTCCTGTCACAAGGAACGCGATTAACTCTTTGCTGGCCTGACTAATTCCTGCATTTTAAAAAGTAGCCTGATAATGACAAAAGTGGAGCACTCAATCCACAGGATAGCCATTAACGGTGCTCCAGCATTGTGCTGGCTCCATTCAGCCCACAATTACTGTCAGGGAATGGCACTGGAAGCTGCTCCTTGTACGCAAACAAGAACACTGCTCATTAAAGGCCACTTCCAATAAAGCACAATCCACATTGGTAATGAGTGTTTGAGAAAGGGAATAAAATCCTGGGCTCCGAAACCTGTGATAAAATTATTATTCTTTCAAAAACAGACTTTTTCAGGGCTGACAGATGTTGGCACAGTGGAGGATATGAGGAGAATGTTGTAGATTTGAATATCCGGGAGGGAAAGCTGGGGCAGGACACAGGGAATGGCTCTCCCACAATTAGATGGGATCTTGGGCAGGAGTTGTTCCCTGGCAGGGTGGGCAGGACCTGGAACAGAATTCCCAGAGCAGCTGTGGCTGGCCCTGGGTCCCTGGCAGAGCCCCAGGTTGGACACTGGGGCTGGGAGCACCTGGGACAGGGGGAGCTGTCCCTGCCATGGCAGGGGTGGGACTGAAGATCCCTCCCAAACCATCCCGGGATCCAATGCAAGGACAAAAATACTGGGATTCTATCCCGTGACAAAAATCTCGGGATCTTATCCCGTAACAAAAACCCTGTATCTCATCCCATGACAAAAGTCCCTCTGTTCTGTCCCGTGACCAACCCCGGGTTCCATCCCCACAATAAACCCCGGGTTCCATCCCGTGACAAACCCCGGGTTCCATCCCAGGACAAACCCCGGGTTCCATCCCGTAATAACCCCCGGGTTCTATCCCGTGACAAACCCCGGGTTCCATCCCAGGACAAACCCCTTTGCTGCTCCTCACGGCTGCAGCCGCTGCAGGCCGAGCCACGGGCAGCCCCCGACATCCCTGGCACCCCAAATTCCCCCTGCCCCCCGAACATCCCCAAATTCCCGTGCACCCCCGATCTCCCCCGAACACCCCCTAAATTCCCCTGCCCCCCGAACACTCCCCAAATTCCCGTGCACCCCCGATCTCCCCCGAACACTCCCCAAATTCCCGTGGCACCCCCGGAACACCCCTAAATTCCCGTGCACCCCCCCGCTCCCGCAGCCCCTGGGCCGGGCGCGCTCTGCGCTCTGGGCGCTTCTGCACGGCAACAGCGACACCTGAGGGACAGACACGGGACAGACACGGACAGACAGACAGACACAGGACAGACACGGGACAGACAGACAGACAGACACGGGACAGACAGACAGACACAGGACAGACAGACAGGACAGACACGGACAGACAGACAGACACAGGACAGACACGGGACAGACAGACAGACAGACAGACAGACACAGGGACAGACACGGGACAGAGGAACAGATAGACAGACACGGGACAGAGGGACAGACAGACAGACACGGGACAGAGGACAGACACGGGACAGACACGGGACAGACAGACACAGGACAAAAGGGACAGACACGGGACAGAGGGACAGACATGGGACAGACACGGGACAGACACGGACAGACAGACAGACATCAGGACAGACAGACACGGGATAGACAGGCACGGACAGACATCGGGACAGGGACAGACAGACAGACATCGGACAGACAGGACAGACACGGACAGACACGGGACAGACACGGACAGACAGACAGACACGGACAGACAGACACGGGACAGACACGGACAGACACGGACAGACAGACACAGGACAAAGGGACAGACACGGACAGAGGGACAGACATGGGACAGACATCGGACAGACAGACACGGGACAGACATCGGACAGACACGGGACAGGGACAGACAGACACGGGACAGACAGAGACAGACACAAAACAAGAAAATTCCCAAGAACTGCATATTTTAAGGAAAACATTAAATTTGTGGGAAGACATCCCTTGCCAGAGGAGTCCGAAGCTGCATGCCTCCCCTGGCTGTGTCGTGTGCAGTCCCCAGCTCCGTAAGGAGCGCTATCATCACGTTTTATTTTATAGCATTTAACCGTAGAAATCGATAAAACCATTAGAAACAAAATAGGCAAGAAGGTGTTGCTCTGGCAGGAGGATGGAGGTGAGAGGGACGGGCTCTGCTGCCACAGGAGGGGAAACGCCTGGTTGTGCCAGGGAGAGCTCAGGGTGGATATCGGGAAAATTTCTCCTCTGAGGGGACACTGGCCATGGTCCCCTGCCTGGGGGGTTTTAAAATCCGGACACTGACCAGGGGTCCCCGTGCCTGGGGTTTTAAAATCCGGGACATTTGACCAGGGGTCCCCCTGCCTGGGGGTTTAAAATCCGACACTGACCATGGTCCCCGTTCCTGGGGGTTTTTAAAACCGGACACTGATCATGGTCCTCTGCCTGGGGGTTTAAAATCCGGACACTGACCATGGTCCCCTGTTCCTGGGGGTTTGAAAATCCCGACACTGATCATGGTCCCCCTGCCTGGGGGTTTTAAAATCCGGACACTGACCATGGTCCCCGCTCCTGGGGGTTTAAAATCCGACACTGACCATGGTCCCTCGTGCTCTGGGGTTTTAAAATCCGGGACACTGATCATGGTCCCCCTGCCTGGGGGTTTAAAATCCGGGACACTGAGCATGGTCCCCATGCTCTGGGGGTTTAAAATCCGGACACTGGATCATGGTCCTCATGCCTGGGGGTTTAAAAATCCGGGACATTGACTAGGGGTCTTTTCTGCCCGGGGGGTTTAAAAATCGGACACTGAGCATGGTCCCCCTGCCTGGGGGGTTTAAAATCCGGACACTGGAGCATGGTCCCCGTGCCTGGGGGGTTTAAAACCGGGACACTGACCAGGGGTCCCCGTGCCTGGGGAGCTTTAAAATCCGGACACTGGCCATGGTCCCCTGCCTGGGGGGTTTTAAAATCCGGACACTGAGCATGGTCCCCCTGCCTGGGGGTTTTTAAAATCCGGACACTGATCATGGTCCCCCTGCCTGGGGGGTTTTAAAATCAGGACACTGACCAGGGGTCCCCCTGCCTGGGGGGGGGTTTAAAATCCGACACTGATCATGGTCCCCTGCCTGGGGGGTTTAAAATCCAGGACACTGAGCATGGTCCCCCTGCCTGGGGGTTTAAAAATCCGGGAGGATGTGGCTGTGGGGACGCGGGGCAGAGGTGACCTTAGCCCTGGCAGAACAATGGGGCTCTGATGATCTCTGAGAGCTTTCCCAGCCCAGAGGTGCCTGGGCATTTCCCGCACAGCTGGAGCTCACCTGAAACAAGGAAACCAGGAACAATTCCCGAGCTGCAGTTTGCAGACCTGAATGTACAGAATGGCCCAAGAGGGGAATTTCTGAGCTCACAGAGAAATTGCAGCCAGGGATGGAAAGGTAAGGCAGGAAGGGGACCTGGGGATGGAGGAGCTTTCCCCTGGGCAGGAGTCATTCTCAAAATAACTCATTTCTCCAGCGCCAAAACTATATTTAGTTAAGACTTTACAAAAGAAAATTGTACAATCGCGGGAAAGGGAAATAAAGCGTTGTTAAATCCTGAGGGGCCGTTTGAGTTGATGGCGCTGTGGGTGCTGCTGGGCCCCAGGGGGCCCCTCCCGCCTCCGCAGGGGGATAAACACGGTCTGTCACCTCGCGGGAGCTGCGGGAGCACCAGAACACATTGTTGGGCACAGTTTCCCACCGCTGACTTTTGCTGTCAGACACGAGCAGAGCCCGGCACACGACGCGGTCATGGCTGGGGAGGATCAGCCCTGCAGTGGAGCAACCCCCAGAGGTGCGGGCAGCGGCATTAGCGCCCATTGTTTGCTGCCCGGGAAGGAGTGTGATTTTGCTATTGTGGCTTTGCACCTGGCTTGTCCTCTTGTTCTGCGGCAGCGGATCTATAGGGGCCTCTGGCAGGAGCCGGGCGCGCACCAAGCGCGGCTCTCCCTCCGCCACAGGGGCTCTGTGCGCTCTGCCAGCCCGCGCGTCCCCAGCCCGACGCCCGGGGCAGCCCCGGCCGCGGGTCGCTGTCCCCGCCCGCGGTTGTCGCACGCCGCAGGAGGGGACAAACCCCGGCGGCTCCGGGCGGAGCTGGGGCTGGAGGGGTCTCCACCTGGCACGGGAAGGGGCACTGAGGGGCATCCTCCATCCCCTGCCCAGCCCCGGGAGTGGCACCGGCGGGACAGGGGCCCTGCGTGACCCCAGACCCGCTTCTGTGTGTCACCCTGTGTGTCACGTCCTTGTGTCACCTCTGTGTGTCACCTCTGTGTGACCCCTCTGTGTGACCCCGCGTGTGACCCCTCTGTGTGTCACCCTCCTTGTGTGACCTCCGTGTGACCCTCTGTGTGACCCTCCGTGTGTCACCTCGTGTGTCATCTCCCCTGTGACCCCTCCGTGTGTCACCTCTGTGTGTCACCTCTGTGTGTCACCTCCTGTGTGACCCCTCCGTGTGTCACCTCCGTGTGTCATCTCCCTGTGACCTCCTGCACCTTTGTGTGTCACCTCTGTGTGTCACCTCTGTGTGACTCCTCCGTGTGACACCTCCGTGTGTCACCTCCTGTGTGTCATCTCCCTGTGACCCCTCTGTGTGACCCCTCTGTGTGCCACCTTGTGCCCTCTGTTGGTGCTCTGGGAAAAGGAGAGGCAAAAGAAAAAGGAAAGGGAAAAAGGGGAAAAGGGAAAAGGAAAGGAAAAAGGGAAAAGGAAAAAGGGAAAAGGGAAAAGGGAAAAGGAAGGAACAGGTAATAAAAGGATGGGACAGGACAAGGACAAGGACAAGGGTAAGGATAAGGATAAGGATAAGGATAAGGATAAGGATAAGGATAAGGATAAGGATAAGGATAAGGATAAGGATAAGGATAAGGATAAGGATAAGGATAAGGATAAGGATAAGGATAAGGATAGGATAAGGATAAGGATAAGGATAAGGATAAGGATAGTGGTATGAAATGGAAAGGTAAAAGAGAAAAAAGGAGGAAAAGCAAAAAGGAAAGGGAAAAGGAAAGGGAGAAAAGACAACAGGAAAGGGAAACCCAAAGAAGGAAAAAGCACGGAGATTAACTATAAAATAATCACGGAATAGGATCACAGAAACCACGTGGGTTGGAAAAGGTCTCCGAGACCACCGAGCCCAGCCTTTGTCCCATCAGCTCCTTGTCACCTGGAGGCGGCCTGGCCGCGCGATGCGGCAGCACCCCGTGCGGAGCGAGCGTCAGGCGTGAACACCCCGGAACGGGAGAGCACAGCCCGGGGGAAACTCAGCGGCTTGGGCTGTGCTCTGCAGCCCTTCACCGGGACCCCGCGCTGGCGGAGCAAACAGCGGAAAGGAGCTGGGCTCTCACTCTCTGCGAGCCCCCCAGCGCGCTCCCGCAGCCGCGCCTGCCGAGCCCCGGCGCTGCCGCACCTTGTAGCAATACGTAACGGAACAGCGGTCGCAA
>JAPFBE010000580.1:0-40099 GCA_034336665.1 Luscinia megarhynchos
GCAAAGCCACATGCACAGCTGGACATGTAGACAGGCAGAGCTGGCGGCCGACTCCATGCAACGCCATCACTGCTGATCAGCCTCAGCAGCCGGGGACATTGCACATTGCATCACATTGCATTGGGACACTGTGACATGTGTAGACATTGCATCATTGCATGTATCACTGTAATCACTGCATTACTTGGCCATGTATATGGACACTGTGACATTGGGGACATTGGGACATTGGGGACATGGGGACAGCAGAGCTGGCGGCTGACGATGCAACATGACAGCTGGATCAGCCTCGCAGCCGGGGACACAGACAGGGACATTGGGGACATTAGGGACATCACTGGACATTGTATTGCACATCACTGGACATGGGGACAGGCAGAGCTTTAAGGCTGACTCACCATGACAAAGGATCAGCTCTGCAGGCAGCCAGACATTGTATTACTAGACACCACATTACTAGGACAACATTGGGACATTGCATCATGGGGACATCACTGGGACATGGGGACAGGCAGAGCTGATGGGCTGACTCCATGCACCACATGACAAGGATCAAATGCGCAGCTGTGACCATTGGGACATTGGGACACCACAAGCATTGTGACATTGCATTGACACCATTGGGGACATTGGGACATTGTGACATTGGGACACTAGACATTGGGACATGGGGACATCATTAGGACATTGGGGTCACAATACTGGGACATCATTAGACATCACTGGGGACACATTGGGATTGGGGACACTGGGGACACCTGGGGACATGAGGACACATCTGGGACATCTGGGGACAGGCTTGGGGCATCTGGAGTCACTTGGGGACAAATTTGGGCTCACTGGGACACACTTGGGGACACTTGGGACAAATTTGGGTCACCTAGGGACACACTCTGGGATACTTGGGACACTTAGAATAATTTGGGACACTTGGGGACACTTGGGACACGCCAGAGCACACATTCCAAACACCCAGGAAGCTAGACATTCAGGGACACCTGGGGACAGGGTCAGGACACCCTGGGGACATCTGGGGACACATTTGGGACACCTGAGGACACTCAGGTGACACTCAGGTGACAGGAGGTGACACTCAGGTGACACTCCAGGTAATAGCAGGTGTCACCCCCAGTGTGTCACCACGATTCAGGCATTAGCTGGGCTGTCCATCAGGGACAGGGGTGACAGGGGTGACACAGGTGACAGGTGTGACACACAGGTGACACAGGTGACACTCAGGTGACACCTAGGGTGACACTCAGGTGTCACCCAGGTAACTCCATCATTTCTCCAGGCATCAGCTGGGCTGTCCCATCAGGACAGGGGTGACACAGGTGACAGGGGGTGACACAGGTGACAGGTGTGACACACAGGCACAGGGGTGACAGGGGCGACAGGGGTGACAGGGGGGTGACAGGGGTGACAGGAGGTGACACAGAGGACACAGGCCACAGGTGTCACCCCCAGGTGTGTCACTCCACGATTCAGGTAATAGCTAGTGGGCTGTCCATCAGGACAGGGGTGACACAGGTGACAGGGGGTGACAGGAGGTGACACAGGTGACAGGGGTGTGACACACAGGACAGGGGGTGACAGGATAGACCTAGGTGACACCAGGTGACACTCAGGTGTCAAATTCCAGGTGTGTCACTCAATGATTTCTCCAGGTACACAGGTGGGGTTGTCCATCAGGGACAGGGGGGTGACAGAGGTGACACAGGCATTGTGTGACACACAGGTGACACAGGTGACACTCAGGTGACACAGGACACTCAGGTGACCCCCAGGTGTCACTCCACGATTTCTCCAGGCACAGCCGGGTTGTCCATCAGGGACAGGGTGACAGGTGTGACACTCAGGTGACAGGTGTGACACTCCAGGTGACACAGGTGACAGGGGGTGACAGGAGGTGACACTCAGAGACACAGGGTGACACCTTCCTCAGGTGACACCCAGAGACAGGTGTCACCCCAGGTGTGTGTCACTCCAATGATTCTCCAGGTACAGCTTGGGTTGTCCATCAGGACAGGGGTGACAGGGGGTGACAGGGGGTGACAGGGGGTGACAGGAGGTGAGACACTCAGGTGACACTCAGGTGGACAGGTGTCACCCCCAGGTGTGTCACTCACGCATTCTCCTTCCAGGTATTAGCGTGGGCTGTCCATCAGGGACAGGGGGGCAGACACAGGTGTGACAGAGGTGTGGCACACAGGTGACAGGGGTGACACAGGGAGGTGACTCAGGGTGACACAGGTGTATACCAGGGTGAGGCCAGGTGTCACCCCCAGGTGTGTCACACCACGATTCTCCAGGTACAGTGGGGTTGTCCATCAGGACAGGGTGACAGGTGTGGCCACCAGGTGACACAGGTGACAGGGGGTGACAGGGGGTGACAGGGAGGTGACTCCTCAGGTGACACCTTCAGGGTGACAGGTGTGACACTCAGGTGTCACCCCAGGTGTGTGTCACTCACGTATTTCTCCAGGCATTAGCGTGGGGCTGTCCATCAGGGACAGGGGGTGACAGGGGTGACAGGAGGTGACTCAGGTGGACACTCAGGTGACACAGGACACTCAGGTGACCCCAGGTGTGTCACCTAATGATTTCTCCACAGCTGGGGTTGTCCATCAGGACAGGGGTGACACAGGTTACAGGAGGTGACACAGGTGACCCAGGTGACACAGGTGACACTCAGGTGACACTCAGGTGACACTCAGGTGACCCCCAGGTGTGTCACTCACGTATTTCTCCAGGTACAGGGTGGGGTTGTCCATCAGGGACAGGGGTGACAGGTGTGACACTCAGGTGACAGGGGGTGACAGGGAGGTGACTCAGGTGACAGATATGACACTCAGGTGACACTCAGGTGACACAGGTGACACTCAGGTGACCCCCAGGTGTGTCACTCACGTATTTCTCCAGGTACAGCGTGGGGTTGTCCATCAGGGCCTTCACCATCCTCATCAGGTAGATGAGCAGCGCCAGGTTGTTCTGAACCACGTTCACTCGCACCTGGGGACGGGAGGGGACACAGGGGACATCCCCGATCCTGGGGTGAATTCCTGGGATTTGGGGAGAATTCCCAAAATTTTGGGGCCAATTCCTGGGATTTTGGGGAGAATTTCCAAAATTTTGGGGCCAATTCCTGGGATTCTGGGGAGAATCTCAAAATTTTGTGCCACCCTGGATTTGGAGAATTCCCAAAATTTTGGGGCCAATTCCTGATTTGGGAGAATTCAAAATTTTGGGGCCAATCTGGGATTTGGGAGAATTCCAAAATTCCTTGGGGCCACCCCTGATTGTGGGAGAATTCCCAAATTTTGGGGCCAATTCCTGGGATTTGGGGGAGAATTTCCAAAATTTTGGGGCCAATTCCTGGGATTTGGGGAGAATTCCCAAAATTTTGGGGCCAATTCCTGGGATTCTGGGGAGAATTCCCAAAATTTTGGGGCCAATTCCTGGGATTTGGGGGAGAATTTCCAAAATTTTGGGGCCAATTCCTGGGATTTTGGGGCAGGATTCCCAAGATTTTGGGGCTAATTCCTGGGATTTTGAGTCAAGATTTTTGGGGTGAATTCCTGGGATTTTGGGGCAGGATTTTGGGGTGAATTCCCAAAATTTTGGGGCAGGATTTTGGGCCACCCTGGACTTTGAGTCAAGATTTTGGGGTGAACTCCTGGGATTTTGGGGCAGGATTTTGGGGTGAATCTAGAATTTAGGATCAGGATTTTGGGGTGAATTTCAGGTTTTGGGGCAGGATTTTGGGGTGACTCAGGTTTGGGTCAGGGTTTTGGGGTGAATTCCAGGCTTTGGGGCAGGATTTTGGGGTGAATTCCCAAAATTTTGGGGGCTAGGATTTAGCCACCCTGGGACTCTTTGAGTCAAGATTTTGGGTGAATTCCCAGATTTTGGGGCAAGATGAAAGGGTGATTTGGGGTGAATTCCAGGTTCTGGGAAGGATTTTTGGAGTGAACTCCCAGATTTTGGGGTGAATTCCCAGGGTTTTGGGGCAGGATTTTGGGGCAGGATTTTGGGGGAGAATTCAAGATTTAGGGGCAGGATTTTGGGGTGAATTCCCAAAAATTTTGGGGCAGGATTTCGGCCAATTCCTGGGACTTTGAGTCAAGATTTTGGGGTGAATTCCCGATTTTGGGGCAGGATTTTGGGGTGAATTCCCAGGATTTAGGATCGATTTTGGGGTGAATTCCCCAGGGTTTGGGTCAGGCTTGGGTGCATTCCCAGGTTTTGGGATGAATTCCCAGGATTTTGGGATGAAATCCCAGGACTTTGGGCTGAACCCCAGGACTTTGGGATGAATTCCCAGGATTTTGGGGTGAACTCAAAGATTTTGGGGTGAATTCCCCAAGATTTTGGGCAATGGAACTCCCAGGATTTTGGGCTGAAACCAGCATCTAAATGAACTCCAAGGATATTTTAGTCGAACCCCAGGATTTTGGGGTGAACTCAAAGGACTTGGGGTGAATTCCCAGGATTTTGGGATGAATCACAGGATATTGGGGCTGAACTCCCAGACTTTGGGGTGAATTCCCAGGATTTTGGGATGAATTCCAAGGATATTAAGTGAAATCCCCAGGATTTGGGGTGAATTCAAAGGAATTTGGGATGAACCCCTGCGATTTTGGGCTGAACTCCCAGGATATTGGGGTGAATTCCAGACTTTGCTGAAATCCCAGATTTTGGGGCAAACTCCAAGGTACAGAATCAGGATTTTGGGGCACAATCAAAGGAATGGGGTGAATCCCAGGATTTTGGGGGAATTCCCAAAACAGGATCTTGGGCCGAACCCACTCCCAGGATTTTGGGGTGAACCCCAGATTTCAAAGTGAACTCCCAGGATTTAGGATCAGGAATTTTGGGTGAATTCCCAGCTTTGTGGCAGGATTTTTGGGGTGAATTCCCAGGATTTCGGCCGAATTCCCAGGATTTTGGGGTGAATTCTGGTGGCTTAGGATCAGATTGGGGTGCATTCCCAGGATTTTGGGTCTCTCACCCCCTCGAGATGAAGGTGCTGAAACGAGGCAACATCTGGTACAGACCCGGTCAGTGGCGATGCTCTGAGAGCCTCCTAGTCACGGGATACTGGGAATACTGGGATACTGGGGACTGGGGGATACTGGGGACTGGGGGACTGGGGGACTGGGGGCTGGGGGGCTGGGGGCTGGGGCTGGGGGCTGGGGAGGCCTGGGATACTGGGGATACTGGGATACTGGGGACTGGGGATACTGGGGACTGGGGGGCACTGGGGACTGGGGGGCTGGGGCTGGGGGCTAGGCTAGGGATACTGTGGGATACTGGGGATACTGGGGATACTGGGAAACTGGGGACTGGGGACTGGGGGCTGGGGGCTGGGGAAACTGGGGATACTGGGGGAACTGGAGGGACTGGGGGGCTGGGGACTGGGGGCACTGGGGAGATTGGGATACTGGGGAACTGGGAGGGACTGGGGGGCTGGGGACTGGGGCACTGGGGATACTGGGGACATTGGGGACTGGGGACTGGGGATACTGGGGACTGGGGGATGGGGATAATTGGGGACTGGGGGACTAGACACTGGGGACACTAGATTACCAGAAACAGGGAAACTGGGGGCTGGGGCACTGGGGATACTGTGAAACAGGGAACTGGGGGCTGGGGGGCACTGGGGATACTGGGACACTAGGCTGGGGAATCAGACAATTGGGGCAACGACACTGGGGACACTGGGGACTAGACATTAGACACTGGGGATACTGGGACACTGGGGACACTGGGGACACTGGGGATACTGGGGACACTGGGACACTGGGATACTGGGGATAATTGGGAACACCAGACACTGGGGACATTGGGGATACTCAACACTGTAATAATTGGGGACACTGTGGACACTGGGGACACCACCAGGACATCAGATAATTGGGGTGGCTGGGAGTGGTCTTTGGGGTGATTTCCTAGGGAAGTTTTTGGGAATCTTTTGGGGAATTTTTGGGGTGATCTTTGGGAATCCTTTTTAGGGTATTTTTAAAGGATTTTGGGGTGATTTTAGAAATTTTGAGGAATTTAAGGAAATTTTGGAGTGGTTTTAGAGATTTTAGGATTCTTAAGGGATTTAAGGGAATTTTAGGATTTTAGGATTTTTAGGGATTTTTTGTGGATTTTAAGGATTTTTTTGGGACTTTTAGGATTTTAGGATTTTAAGTGGATTTTAATTCGATTTTTTGGGACTCTTTAGGATTTTAGGGATTTTATGGATGTTTTGGGACTTTTAGGGATTTTTTTGTGGATTTTAATTGATTTTTGGGACTTTTAGGATTTTTAGGATTTTTGTGATTTTAAGTGGATTTTTGGGACTTTTGGGGATTTTGGGAGATTTTAGGATATTTTTTTGGAATTTTAGGAAATTTTGGAGTGGTTTCAGGATTTTAGGTGATTTTTAAGAGATTTTTGACAATTTAAGGGAATTTTAGAATGATTTTGGGATTCTAGAGATATTTAAGAGATTTTTTGGGAATTATGGAAAAAATTTTGGGCTGTATTTTAGGAATTTTTGTGGGTATTTTAAAGCTGATTTTAAAGGATTTTTTGGGGATTTTAGGAATTTTTGAGGATTTTAAGAAGATTTTTAAGATTTTGGGGATCGCTGGAATTTTTTGGGAGGATTTGGGGGTGATTTTTGGAGGAGGATTTTTGCAGGGGATTTTGGAGGGATTTTCAGGATGGGGGATTTTCAGGATTTTTAAAGGAAGTGGTTTTTGGGCAATTTTAAAGGAATTTTTAGGGGATACACACTACAGGAATAAGGGATTTTTTGGAATTTGATTTTGGGGTGGTAGTTTGCAGCAGATTTGGGAGGCATTTTGCTCGCGGAAGGGATTTTTGGGGTTTTGGGATCTGCAGAACTCTGCAGGTTTTGGGATTTTTGGGATGATTTTGCAGGATTTTGGGCTAATTTTGGGATAATTTTGTGCTGGTTTTGTGATTTTGGTAACAAATTTGCATTTTGGGCCATTACTTGCTGGGATTTTGTATTTGGGCTCTATGAACCCTGCAGGAATTTGGGATTTTTGGGATAATTTTTGGGATTTTTTTGGGATAATTTTGTGATAATTCTAGCAGTTCAGGAGTGTCTTTGTGCTGATTTGGGCATTTTGTGATGATTTTGTAGCAGATCTGAGTGATTTTTTGCCATTTTTTTGGGATTTTTTTGCTGGTTTTAGCTCTATGAACCCCTGTAGGATTTTGGGATAATTTCTGGGATAATTTTGGGTTTTCCTGGGTGACTCACAAGCCTCAGGCATCTCCCTAGGGCAGATTTGTAAGCATTTTGCCAGCCTTTTATGGGATTTTTGGGGATTTTTTTGTTGTTTTGGGCTCTGTGAGCCCTGCAGGATTTTTGGGATATTTTGGGATACTCTTTGGGATAATTTTTGGGATAATTTTGGGCAGTTCAAGAGTGACTTTGTGTGATTTTGGGCACTTTGTGATGATTTTTAGCAGATTTGGGAGATTTTGGACCCTTTTTGGGGGTTTTTAAGCTCTGTGAACCTGCAGGATTTTGGGATTTTTTGGGATAATTTTGGGTAATTTGGAATAATTTGGGGATATTTGGGTGACTCACAAGCCTCGGTGATCTCCTTGTAGGGCAGATTTGGGGGCATTTTCTCTGCCATTTTTACAGTGGGATTTTTTTGGGATTTTTTTTGCTGTTTTGGGCTCTCAGGAACCCCTGCAGGATTTGGGATTTTTTGGGGATGCACTTGGAATTTTTGGGGTGACTCACAGTCTGCTTGGCTCAAGAGGACCCCACACAGGCCTCGTGATCTCCCTTGTAGGGGCAGATTTGGGCATTTTGGACCCCTTGGTGTGTTTTTGGGCTCTAAGAACCCTGCAGGATTTTGGGATTTTTTTGGGATAATTTAGTTTTTGGATGTTTTTGATTTAATTTGTGCTTGTTTTGAGGGATTTTAGCAGATTTAGGGCATCTACTGCCATTTTATGGATTTTTGGGGATTGCTGTTTTTGAGCTCTGTGAACCCTGCAGGATTTGGGATTTTTGAATAATTTTGGGATAATTCTTTAGGATAATTTTGGGCAGTTCAGAGTGACTTTGTGCTGATTTTGAGGCACTTTAGATGATTTTGTAGCAGATTTTGGGGCATTTGGGCCCTTTTTTGGTGTTTTTGGGCTCTATGAACCTGCAGGATTTTTGGGATCTTTTGGGATAATTTTGGATAATTTTAGATATTTGGGGTGACTCACAAGCCTCGGGATCTCCCCTTGTAGGGGCAGATTTGGGCATTTTCTGCCATTTTATGGGATATTTTGGGGTTTTTGCTGTTTTGGCTCTGTGAACCCTGCAGGATTTGGGGATATTTTGGGATAATTTTGGGATAATTTGGGATAATTTTGGGGCAGTTCAGGAGGACTTTGTGCTGATTTTGGGGCACCTTTGTGATGATTTTTTAGCAGATTTGGGAGATTTTGGACCCTTTGGGGTTTTGGCTCTGTGAACCCCAGGAATTTGGGGATTTTGGGATAATTTAGACAATTTTGGGATAATTTTGGATAATTTTGGGGGCAAGTTCAACAGTGACTTTGTGCTGATCCTGGGGCACTTCGTGATGATTTTGTAGCAGATTTGGGGCATTTGCCAATTATTTAGTTTTGCCTCTATGAACCCTGGGATTTTAGGATTTTTTGGGACTCGACAATTTCAGATATTTAGCACCTCAAAGCCCAGGGATCTCCTTGTAGCAGATTTGGGCATTTTCTGCCATTTTAAGGATGGGGATTTTTGGGGTTTTTGGGCTCTGTGTGCCCCTGGATTTTGGGATAATTTTGGGATAATGGGGATACTTTTGGGATTATTTTGTGCAGTTCTGGAGGACCTTTGTAGCTGACTTTTGGGGCACCTCTTTGTGATGATTTTTGTAGCAGATTTGGGGAGCACTTTTGGGCCTTTTTGGTGGCTTTTGGGCTCTCTAGGAACCCTTCTGCAGGATTTTGGGATGCATTTCGTGGGCATATTCTAGCCACTGTGTTTTTGGGGTGACTCAAGCCTCGGTGATCTCAGCAGATTTGGGGCATTTCTCTGCCATTTTTATGGGGACTTTGATTTTTGCTGTTTTGGGCCATGTGAACCCTGCAGGATTTTGGGGATGCCAGATACTCTTGGATATTTTGGGTGACCTCACAGTCCGGCTTGGCCTCAGCAGGAGCCCACACGCAGGCCTCTGCGGATCTCTTGTGTGTGCAGACTTTGGCATTTTCTGCCATTTTTGTGGGACTTTTTGGATGTTTTTTTGGGCTCTCTATGAACCCTGCAGGACTGGGATTTTTGTGGATACTCTTTGGGATATTTTGGGTGACTCTCACAGCCCGCTTTGGCCTCGCAGGAGCTCCACGCAGGCCTCGGCAGGATCTCCTTGTAGTAGAGCTGCTGCTCCACCCGAGAGCTCATAGGACGCCATAGCTGCTTCAGCCTAGTAGGCCCTAGCAGGCTTCTTCTCCTTTGGGGCGCAAACACCCCAAACACCCCTGGAGGCAAAATCTGCCTCGGCGCAGAAATCGTTCCCGAGAGCAAATCAAATTTCTCCTGCGGCTTTCTGCCAAAGCTGCTGAGTGCTACCAACCCTGTCCAGCAGGGGGCGCCTGATTCTTTTGTCTGGTGATCCCAAAAATCTGAGAACTCCAAAAATCTCACTGAGAACCCCAAAATCTCATTGAGCCACCCTCATTCCTTCTTAAGCCACAAAACCCCCTGATTTTCCCCCTTAGATCACCTCCCACTCCCTCTCTAAAATTGCAAAATATCCCAAATCCTCCCAAAATCCTCCCAAAATCTCCCCCAAATCCTCAAAAGCTCAACCCCAAAATCAAAACATCAAACCATCACAAACTAATCTAAAATCCCTGTACCCTCAAAATTCCCCTCAAAACTCACCACAACATCCCTGACGTCCCCAAAACTCCTCAAACCTCAAACTCCTCAAAATCCCAAACAAAATTTTCCTCTCCAAACCTCTAGAATCGCCCCAAAACTCCACCTTTTTCACAAAAATCTGTACTCTCAAAATCCTCCTCAAAATCTCAACTCTCAAACCTAAACTCCCTGTAGTAAAATCCCCTTTAAAACCTTCCTGGAATCCCCTTTAAACCACAAATCCCTCCCAAAAATTTCCCCCCATTTCCTCCTCTCAACTCTTCAAACTTCCTAAAATCTCCCAAATCACTTTTAAACCACCTCCAAATCTCGCCAAAATCCCCCAATATCTCCAAAACTCTCAAACCATCCCACCTCTAAAATCCCAACCTTCAAATTCCCTCGTATCAAACTCTCAACAAATCCTCCCAAAATTCTAAATCTCTAAACCTCCCTCAAATCTAAAACCTCAACTCTAAAATCTCAAACCACCCCCAAATCTCCCCAAAATCTTTAAAACCACAACATCTAAATCCTCTCCACATCTCTAAAATCTCCTGAAAACCTCCCCCAAATCATCTTTAGGACCTCAACTCTAAATCTTTAAACCTCCCTCAAATCGTAAATTCAAAAACTCTCAAATCCACAAATTCCCTTAAAACTCCTCTTAAAATCCCGCCAATATCCCCTAAATCTTTTTAGACCTCCCTCAAATCCTCCGTAAAATTCCCTCTAAAATCGCCTCAAACCACTCCCAAATCTTCAGGCAAATCCCCCCCAAATCCCCCCAAAATCCCCCAAACCTCTCCACATCCCCCCAAAATCCCCCTTAAACTCCCTCAAAATCCCCCAAAATTCCCAAAAATCCCCTTTAAGCCACCCCAACCCCCAACCTTCCTAAAACCCCCAAAACCCTCCAATATCCCCCAAAATCCCCCTTAAACCCTACTCCCCAAATCCCCACAAAACTCCTTAAACCACCCTAAAATCCACTCTCCCAAATCTAAACTTCCCCAAATCCCCAAATCATCTATTAAATCCCCCAAAATCCTGCCAAAATCCCCCAAAACCCTCCAAAATCCCCCTAAAATCCCCTCTTTAAACCACCCCCAAATTCCCAAATCCACAATCCACCCCAAATTCCACAAAATCCCCCAACCTCCAAACCCCTCAAATCCCTCTCTTAAACACCTTCAAAACCCCTAAAATCCCCCAAACCTCAAACCACCCCAAACCTTCCAAAATCCTCCCCAAATCCCCCAAAAATCCTACAATATCCCCCAAAAACCCCCTAAACCCCACACAAAACTCCACCCAAAATCCCCTTTAGCCACCCTAAATCCACAAACCTTAAAACCTCCCCAAATCCTCCCCCAAAATCCACAGACTCCCCCCAAAATCCCCCAAATCATCTTTAAACCTCCCGAAATCCCTCCCAAAAAATTCCCAAAACCCCTTTAGACATCCCAAATCCCAACCTTCAAACCTCTCCATATCCCACCAACCCCCTTAAACCTCACTCAAATCCCCCCAAAATTCCCCCAAATCCCCTTTGCCACCCCAACACCCAACCTCCCAAATCCCCCCAACCCCAAACCTGAGTCCCCCAAACACTTAAATCCACAAATCCTGCCAAAATCCCCCAAAACCCTCCAAAACCCCCAAAAATCTCCTTTAAACCACCCCAACCCCAAAAATCCCCTTAAAACCACCACAACCACCCAAATCCTCCCCACAAATCCCCACAACCTCCCCCAAAATCCCCCAAACTCCCAAAATCCCCCAAACCATCTTAAACCCCCCAACCCCCCAAAATCCCCCAAACCCCCTCCTCCAAATCCCCCAAAATCCCCCTTTAGACCTCCCCCAAATCCTGCCAAAACTCCCCCAAACCCCTCCAAAATCTCTCCCAAAATCTCCCCTTTTAAACCTCCCCCAAATTCCCAAAATCCCCTTAAAACCACCCCAACCCCCAAATCCTCCTCCCAAAACCCCCTAAATCCCCTCCTAAAACCTCCCAAATCCCCCAAATTCCCCTAAAATCCCCCAATCCATCCTTAAATTCCACCCCCTAAAATCCCCCAAACCCTCCTCCAATTCTAAAATCCCTTTTAAACCCCAAATCCCCCAAAACTCCCTCAGTCCCTCCATCCCCCAAATCATCCTTTTAGATCCCTCCCCAACTCCTCTGTGGGCTCCCCAAAACTCAAACCATCCTTCTTAAATTCCCAAAATCCTCTTTAAAGCCACTCCCCAACACAAATCCTCCCTTATCCCTCTGAAATCCTCTCAAAAATCAAATCATCTTAGACCTCCTAAAATCAAAATCCTCTTTAAACCGTCGAAATCCCTCCGATATTCCTCGACCACAATATCTCAAAATCCCTCTTAAACCTCCCTAAACTCCTCCACATCCTAAACTCCCTTTTTGAGACCACCTCAGTCTCAGTGGCCTCCTCCTCATAAAAATTACTCCCCAAACCACTCAAAATCCCTTAAAATCGCAGTCCTCCCCTTAAAAATCCCTCTCCTAATATCCTCTATCCTCTCCCTGAAACTCAATATCTTTAAACCACTAAACCTCTCCCTAAACTCCCCTTAAAATCACAACTCTCTCTAAATCCTCCCAAATATCAAAAATCACCTCTCCACTATCGCAACCTCTTAATATCTGTAAATCCCCTTTAGACCTCCCTCAAATCAAAATTCTGCTAAACTACCCTCAAACCACCCCAAATTCCCAAAATCCCCCAAATCCTCCTAAAATCCTCTCCAATATCCTCAAAAATCCCTCCAATATCCCCTAAAATCCCCCAAACTTCTTAATATCAAAATCTTTAAACCCTCCCCCAAATCTCTCCCAAAATCAAAATCCTTTTTGCCTCTCTTTACCCCTCACCTTTTAGTATCGGGCCTCAGCCCCCTCCTGGCTCTTTGATTTCGTCCCTCCTCCCTCCCAAGTCTGGCTTGGCCGGGACTAGGGGTTCGTGGCCTCGGGCCTTCTGCTGCTCCTTGGGGCTGGGGCAAACCGGGTCAGCGAAAACTGCCTGCCCAAAACGGGGTTAGTGCCAAAATCACTGCCCCAAAACTCGCGCCAAATGCTCGCCCAGACACGTCAGCCAAAAATGCTCGGGAGGGCCCATCGGGTCGGGGCCAAAAACGTCAGGGGCTCAAAAATGGGTCAGACAAAAATCCCTTCAGTGCCCAAAATGGGGTCAGGGGGCCCCAAAATCCTCGGGGCCCAAAATGGGGTCGCAAAAATGTCTGAGACTGTATCCTAACAGCCCCAAAAATCGGAGTCTAGCTCCCAAAAATCCTCGCCTAAAATGCCGTGGGACACGTCATCAGGGGGACAAAAATGGGGTCAGCCAGAATAGTCAGCCCATCTCGCCAAAACAGCCAGCCCAAAATGGGGTCAGGGGGACAAAAAACTCGGGGGCCCAAAATGAATAGGGGCCCCAAAACTGGGGCCCAAAAGGAGTTGGGGGACAAAATGGGTCAGGGTGACAAACCCTGGGGCCAAAAATGGGGTTCTAGGGGACAAAATCCTCAGGGGGCCAAAAATAAAGGGGGACAAAAATGGGGTCAGGGGGCCCCAGAACGCAAAATCAGGGTCAGGGGGCCAAAATGGGTCAGGGGGTCCCAAAATCCTCCAGGGGGGCCACAAAATCAGGGTCAGGGCCAAAATAAACCCAAAATCCTCCAGGGGGCCAAAAAATAAGGGTCAGGGGCACAAAAATGGGGTCGAGCCCCAAAATCCTCAGGGGCCCAAAAGGGTCAGGGGGCCAAAAATGGGGTCAGGGGACCAAAAACTTCAGGGAGCCCAAAATAGCGGGGCCCCAAAACCTGGGGGCCCAAAATCAGTCAGGGGGCAATGAATAGGGGGCCCCAAAATCCTCCAGGGGGCCAAAATCAGGTCAACAAAAATCGGGGACCAAAATGAGAGGTCAGGACCCAAAAATGAGTTCAGGGGGGCCAAAATGGGGTCAGAGCCCCAAAAATCGTCCTAAAATATGGGGTCAGGGCCTCAAAAATCCTCTGGGGCCCCAAAAAAAAATGGGTTAGGGGGCCAAAATGGGGTCAGAGGGTCCCAAAACCCTGGGGGTTCCAAAAATGGGGTCAGGGGCCCCAGAAACAGGGTCAAGGGGCCCCAAAATCCTTCTGGGGAGCCCCAAAAGTGGGGGTCCCCAAAAAGGGGAAAGGGGGAAAGGGAATTTTGGGGTTTTGGGGTCTCACCTGGAGAGGTTCACGGGATGGCTGGCTGCACGCCTCTGATGCTGAGCCAGTGGGCTGGGGAAATGGGGAAAAGTGGGGTGAAATTGGGGTAAAATTGGGGAGAAATTGGGGTAAAAATTTGGAGTAAAATTGGGGTGAAATTGGGGTGAAATTAGGGTAAAATTGGGGTGAAATTGGTGAGAGTGGGGGTGAAATTGGGGGTGAAATTGGGGTAAATTGGGGTGAAAATTGGGGTGAAAATTGATAAGTGGGGTGAAAATTGGGATGAAAATTGCCGAAACTGTGGGTAAAACTGGGGTGAAATTGGGGTGAAAATTGGGGACAAAAGTGAGACAAAATTAGTGAAAATTGCATAAATTGGGGTGAAAATTGTGGGGTAAAGATTGCGAGTAGGACTATGAAATTGGGGTATAAAGAGTGGGGTAAAGATTGGGACATGTCGGGATAAAATTGGGGTAAAAGTGAGGGTAAAAGTGGGGTGAAAATTGGGGTAAAATTAGTAAAATTGGGGTGAAAGTGGGGTGAAAATTGGGGTAGAAAATTGGGGTGAAAGTGGGGTGAAATTGGGGTGAAATTGCGATAAAATTGGGGTGAGAATTGGGGTAAAATTAGGATGAAAATTGAAAACTAGTGAAATTGGGGTGAAAAGTGTGAAATTAAGAAAGTGGGGTGAAAATTGGGGTGAAATTGATGAAATTAGTGGAAACAGGTGAAATTGGGATAAAAGCTGGGGTGAAAATTGGGGTAAAATTGGGGTGAAAAATTGAAATGAAAATTATGGGGTAAAATTGCAGAGAAGTGACAAAAGTGGGGTGAAATTGGGATAAAGAATTGGGATAAAAGTGGGATAAAATTGGGATAAAATTGGGATAAAATTGGGGTGAAAATGGGGTAAAATTGGGACAAAAATCCCTGACCCTTGAGGCAGAAAATCCAGAGGCACCCTGGGCAGGGGGTGTTGATGATGTCACTCAGCTCCACCCCAAAAAATCCCCGAAAATAAAAAAAAATATTCGAAAAATGCCAAAAAAATAAAAAAAATCCCAAAAATGCCAAAAATCCCAAAAATTCTCAAAAATCCCCCAAATCCCCTGACCTTTGAGGCAGACGTCCAGGGGCACCCTGGGCAGGGGGGTGTTGATGATGTCACTCAGCTCCACCCAAAAAATCCCCTATTCAAAAAAATGCCAAAAAATCCCAAAAATGCCAAAAAAATCCCAAAAATTCCCAAAAATTCCCAAAAATCCCCCAGTCCCCTGACCTTTGAGGCAGACGTCCAGGGGCACCCTGGGCAGGGGGGTGTTGATGATGTCACTCAGATCCCAACCAAAAATCCCTCCAAAATTCCCCGAAAAATAAAAAAAAATCTGAAAAAAACCCGAAAAAAATCCAAAAAATTCCCAAAAAATTCCCAAAAAATTCCCAAAAATTCCCCAAATCCCCTGACGCTTGAGACAGACACCCTGGGCAGGGGGGTGTTGATGATGTCACTCAGCTCCACCCAAAAATTAAAAAAAATTCTGAAAAAATTCTGAAAAAAGCCAAAAAAATCCCAAAAAATTCCCAAAAAATCCCAAAAAATTCCCAAAAATTCCCAAAAATCCCCTGACCCTTGAGGCAGAAATCCAGAGGCACCCTGGGCAGGGGGGTGTTGATGATGTCACTCAGCTCCACCCAAAAAATCCCCGAAAAATAAAAAAAAAATATTCCGAAAAAATGCCAAAAATAAAAAAAATCCCAAAAAATGCCAAAAAAATCCCAAAAAATTCCCAAAAATCCCCCAAACCCCCTGACCTTTGAGGCAGAAATCCAGGGGCACCCTGGGCAGGGGAGTGTTGATGATGCCACTCAGCTCCACCCAAAAAATCCCCGAAAAATAAAAAAAAAATTCCGAAAAAATCCCAAAAAAATGCCAAAAAAATCCCCAAAAATTCCCAAAAATTCCCAAAAATCCCCTGACCTTTGAGGCAGACGTCCAGGGGCACCCTGGCCAGGGGGGTGTTGATGATGTCACTCAGATCCCACCCAAAAATAAAAAAAAATTCCGAAAAAATTCTGAAAAAAAGCCAAAAAAATCCCAAAAAATTCCCCAAAAATCCCAAAAAATCCCAAAAAATTCCCAAAAATTCCCTGACCTTTGAGGCAAACATCCAGAGGCACCCTGGGCAGGGGGGTGTTGATGATGTCACTCAGCTCCACCTCCTTCTCCTCGTAGAAGTAAAGCTCGCGGCCGCCGCCGCTGGCGAAGCGGAACGGGATGAACTCCTGGGCGTGGAACCCGTACAGGGGCTGGGGGAGGAAAAAAAGAAAAGATTGGCAAAGATTTTCTGCAATTTTGGGAAAATTTTATCCAGTTTTGGGGGGATTTCCCTCCATTTTGGGGTTTTTTCCTGTGATTTTGGGGTTTTTTCCTGTGATTTTGAGTTTTTTCCCCCTGGATGAACTCCTGGGTGTGGAACCCAAACAGGGGCTGGGGGGAAAAAAAATCCAACATTGAGACAGATTTTCTGCAATTTTGGGAAAATTTATCCAGTTTTGGGGAAATTTCCTTTGATTTTGGAATTTTTTACTGTGGTTTTGGATTTTTTCCCCCATTTTTGGGGGTTTCCCCCTGGATGAACTCCTGGGTGTGGAACCCAAACAGGGGCTGGGAGAGGGAAAAAAGAAAATATTGAGAAAGATTTTCTGCAATTTTGGGAAAAATTTATCCAGTTTTGGGGAGATTTTCTTTGATTTTGGGGTTTTTTCCTGTGATTTTGGGGTTTTTTCCTGTGATTTTGGGTTTTTTTCCCTCATTTTTGGGGGTTTCCCCCTGGATGAACTCCTGGGTGTGGAACCCAAACAGGGGCTGGGAGGAAAATCAAATATTGGCAAAGATTTTCTGCAATTTTGGGAAAAATTTATCCAGTTTTGGGGGGGATTTCCCTCCATTTTGGGGTTTTTTTCCTGTGATTTTGGGGGGATTTCTCACAATTTTGGGTTTTTTCCCTCATTTTTTGGGGGTTTTCCCCTGGATGAACTCCTGGGCGTGGAACCCAAACAGGGGCTGGGGGAGGGAAAATCAAATATTGAGAAAGATTTTCTACAATTTTGGGAAAATTTTATCCAGTTTTGTGGAAATTTTCTTTTATTTTGGGGTTTTTCCTGTGATTTTGGGGTTTTTTTCCTGTGATTTTGGGTTTTTTCCCCCATTTTTGGGGGTTTCCCCCTGGATGAACTCCTGGGCCTGGAACCCAAACAGGGGCTGGGGGGAAAATCAAATATTGGGAAAGATTTTCTGCAATTTTGGGAAAATTTTATCCAGTTTTGGGGAAATTTTCTTTTATTTTGGGGTTTTTTCCTGTGATTTTGGGGGTTTTTCCTGTGATTTTGGGTTTTTTTTCCCTCATTTTTGGGGGTTTCCCCCTGGATGAACTCCTGGGTGTGGAACCCAAACAGGGGCTGGGGGGAAAATCAAATATTGGCAAAGATTTTCTGCAATTTTGGGAAAATTTTATCCAGTTTTGGGGGGATTTCCCTCCATTTTGGGGTTTTTTCCTGTGATTTTGGGTTTTTTCCCCCTGGATGAACTCCTGGGTGTGGAACCCAAACAGGGGCTGGGGGAGAGAAAAATCAAATATAGGTAAAGATTTTCTGCAATTTTGGGAAAATTTTATCCAGTTTTGGGGGAATTTTCTTTGATTTTGGAATTTTTTCCCGTGATTTTGGGGGTTTTTCCTGTGATTTTGGGTTTTTTTTCCCTCATTTTTGGGGGTTTCCCCTGGATGAACTCCTGGGTGTGGAACCCAAACAGGGGCTGGGGGGAAAAATCAAATATTGGCAAGATTTTCTGCAATTTTGGGAAAATTTTATCCAGTTTTGGGGGATTTCCCTCCATTTTGGGGTTTTTTCCTGTGATTTTGGGGGGATTTCTCACAATTTTGGGTTTTTTCCCTCATTTTTTGGGGGTTTCCCCCTGGATGAACTCCTGGGTGTGGAACCCGTACAGGGGCTGGGGAGAAAAATCAAAGTTTGAGAAAGATTTTCTGCAATTTTGGGAAAATTTTATCCAGTTTTGGGGAGATTTTCTTTGATTTTGGGGTTTTTTCCTGTGATTTTGAGTTTTTTCCCCCTGGATGAACTCCTGGGTGTGGAACCCAAACAGGGGCTGGGGGAGAGAAAAATCAAATATTGGCAAAGATTTTCTGCAATTTTGGGAAAATTTTATCCAGTTTTGGGGAAATTTTCTTTTATTTTGGGGTTTTTCCTGTGATTTTGGGTTTTTTTCCCTCATTTTTGGGGGTTTCCCCCTGGATGAACTCCTGGGTGTGGAATCCAAACAGGGGCTGGGGAGAAAATCAAATATTGGGAAAGATTTTCTACAATTTTGGAAAAATTTTATCCAGTTTTGGGGAAATTTTCTCTGATTTTGGGGTTTTTTCCTGTGATTTTGGGGGTTTTTCCTGTGATTTTGGGTTTTTTTCCCCCAATTTTGGGGGTTTTCTCCTGGATGAACTCCTGGGTGTGGAACCCGTAGAGGGGCTGGGGAGAAAATCAAATATTGGGAAAGATTTTCTACAATTTTGGAAAAATTTTATCCAGTTTTGGGGGGATTTCCCTCCATTTTGGGGTTTTTTTTCCTGTGATTTTGGGGGGATTTCTCACAATTTTGGGTTTTTTCCCTCATTTTTTGGGGGTTTCCCCCTGGATGAACTCCTGGGCGTGGAACCCAAACAGGGGCTGGGGGAGAGAAAAATCAAATATTGGCAAAGATTTTCTGCAATTTTGGGAAAATTTTATCCAGTTTTGGGGGGATTTTTGGTGATTTGAGGATGATTTTGGGGATTTTTGGTGATTTTGGGTTTTTTTGGCTCCTTGTTAGTGTGACTTTAGGATGATTTTTGGGGTGATTTGGGCAACTTTGGGGGATTTTGGGTGATTTTTGGGGTGATTTTGGATGATTTTGGGGTGATTTTAGGATGACTTTTGGTGGGATTTTGGGATTTTTTTGTGATTTTGGGTGATTTTAATTTTGGGATGATTTTAGGACGATTTTTGGGGTGATTTTGGGATGATTTTGGGATATTTTGGGTTTTTTTGGTAGTTTTGGGATTATTTTTGGGGTTGTTTTGGGATATTTTGGGGTGATTTTGGGGTATTTTGGGTTGATTTTGGGGATTTTGGTACCTGCTGGAACACCAGGGAATTTGGGGTGATTTTGGGTTGGTTTTTCAGGTTTTTGGGGTACCTGCTGGAACAGAAGAAATTTGGGGGTGTTTGGGGGTGATTTTTGGGTGATTTTGGGTTTTTTTTGGTGATTTTGGGATGATTTTGGGGGGATTTCCCTCCATTTTGAGGGAATTTTCCTTGATTTTGGGGTTGTACTCCTTGATTTAATGTAATTTTTCCCAATTTCAATGAAATTTTCTCCAACTTCAGGGGAATATTTTCCTCATTTTGGGGAAATTTTTCCCCAGTTTTGGGGCAATTTTCTACAATTTTGGGGGTTGTTTTCCTGGATTTTGGGGCAATTTTCTGCAATTTTAGGAAAATTCTCTTTGGTATTTTGGGCATTTTCACAGTTTTGAGAAAATTTCATCCAGTTTTGAGGGGATTTGCTCCAATTTTGGGGGGAGATTTTCCTTGATTTTAGCGGATTTTTCTTGATTTTATGGAATTTTTCCCAGTTTTGGGCTGTTTTCCTTTATTTTGGGAGGAATTTTCCCAAATTTTAGAACAGTTTTCTTTGATTTTGGGGGATTTTTCCTTGATTTCCAGGAGATTTTCTTTGATTTTAGGTGAATTTTCTCCAATTTTAGAGGAATCTTCCCTAATTTTAGGGGAATTTTCCCCAATTTTGGGTTTTTTTCCTGTGATTTTCTTGCTTTTATGGGAATTTTTCTTGACTTTAGTGGAATTTTTTCCAATTTTAGGAAAATTTTCCTAATTTTAGGGGAATTTTCCTCAATTTTGGGATGATTTTCCCCAATTTTGGGTTAATTTTCCTTGATTTGAGGAGGATTTTCCCCAATTTTAGGAGAATTTTTCTCAATTTTAAGGGGATTTTTCATTAATTTTAGGTGAATTTTCCCCAATTTTGGGTGAATTTTTCCCAATTTTAGAATTTTCCTTGATTTTTGGAGGATTTTCCCCAATTTTTGGGGCATTTCCCCCAATTTTGGAAACTTTTCCTCAATTTTTGGGACATTTCCCTCAATTTTGAAGAATTTCTCTCAATTTTGGGGCATTTTTCCCAATTCTGGATAATTTCTCTCAATTTTTTGGAACTTTTCCTCAATTTTTGGGACATTTCCCTCAATTTTGGGAACTTGTTCTCAATTTTGGGGCATTTCCCTCAATTTTGGAAACTTTTCCTTTAAATTTAAAAAATTTTTCTGCATTTTTAGAAACATTTTCCCCAATTTAATGTGAATTTTCCCCAGTTTTATTCCAAATTTTTTTCCATTTTTCCCTGATTTTCGAGGCTTTCCCCCAATTTTTGGGTTTTTTATCATTTTTTGGGTTATTCTCTCAACTTTTTGGGGTGTTTTTACCTCCACATTTTTCAATTTTAGGGCAAAATCCACGTCCCCTGTGGTGAGTTTTCTTCTCTTCCCCATGTGCATGAACTTCAGAGCATCCTGGGGGAAAAAAAAGAGATTTTTGGGGTGAATTAGGGGAAAAAAGGGATTTTTTTGGGAAAAAAATTGATTTTGAGAGGGTTTGGGGGTAAAAAATGGGATTTTTGGGGAGAAAAATGGATTTTTTGGAGGAAAAAAGGGGATTTTTAGGGAAAAAAGAGGATTTTGGTGGGGAAAAATTTGATTTTTGGGGAAAAAATTTGGTTTAGAGAGGGTTGGGAGGTAAAAAAAGACTTTTTGGAGAAAAAAGTGGGATAAAGGGAGTTTTTGGGTAAAATAAAGGGATTTTTTGGGGGGGAAATGGATTTAAGAAGGGACTGGGGTGGGTTTGAGGGAAAAAGGGAGTTTAGAGTGGGAAAAAGGAGGAAAAAAATTAAAAATAGCAATTTAAGTGAGGAAAATGGGGTGAGGAAAAATAAAATTGGGGTTTAGGATGAGAAAATTGGGAGGAAAAAGGAGATTTGGGGAGGAATTATGAGGGGAAAAGAGATTTAGGGAGGAATTAAGGGGTGAAAATGAGGTTTGGGGAGAGTTTGGGGATAAAAAAAATAAAATTGGGGTACAGAATGGCAAAATTGGAGGAAAAAAAGGATTTGGGGAGGAATTATGAGGGAAAAAGAGATTTTTGGGAGGAATTAAGAGTGAAAATGAGGTTTGGGATGGATTTTGGGATAAAAAATGG
This sequence comes from Luscinia megarhynchos, assembly GCA_034336665.1. NCBI lineage: Eukaryota > Metazoa > Chordata > Aves > Passeriformes > Muscicapidae > Luscinia > Luscinia megarhynchos. The sequence goes on from JAPFBE010000580.1 coordinate 21,461, forward strand.
ATCTAGAATGGGAAAATTGAGGGGAAAAGGAGATTTGGGGAGGAATTTGGAGTGGAAATTGAGATTTTGGGAGGAATTAAGGGGTGGAAAAAAGATTTGGGGAGGATTTTAGGATTAAAAAATGAAATTGGGGTTTAGGATGGGAAAACTGGGAAGAAAAAAGGGGATTTGGGGAGGAATTATGAGGGAAAAAGAGATTTTGAGGAGGAATTAAGGGGTGAAAATGAGGTTTGGGATGGATTTTGGGATTAAAAATGGATCTAGAATGGGAAAATTGAGGGAAAAGGAGATTTGAGGAGGATTTTAGGATAAAAAAAATAAAACTAGGGTTTAGGACGGGCAAATTGAGGGGAAAAGGAGATTTGGGGGGCAATGATGCGGTTCAGGAGAGGCTTCGGGGCGCTGTGCCTGAGGGGAAAATTGGTTTTTTGAGGGGAATTTTGAGCTCTGAGGGGCTTCCCACCCCCAAATTTTGGGGTTCACGCCCCAAAGCTCCTGTACCCCAAAAATTCTGGGGTGTCCCCTCACCTGCGCCACCTCCTTGAGGCGGTAGCTCGCCTCCTCCGCCAGCAGCTGGCACGTCTCCTCAGGGACCCCCGGCACCCCCATGGCCTCCGCCATCACCTTCATGGACTCGGCGGGCAGCAGCGTGTGGCTCAGCTTCAGCTTCTTCTCCTCCGCCATCTCCGACCCCCCAAAAACCGGGGGGAGCCCCAAAAAACGGGGGAAAAGCGCGGGGAGCCCCTCAGGCGGCGCCCGCCGCCGCCATCTTGGAGCGGCCCCTCAGAGGCGCCGCCATCTTGGGGCGCCGCCTCCCGCCGCCGCGGGTCCTGGAAGGAACATTTTGTATAAATGTATAAATTTTGTATAATCGCGGTTAAGTTAGCTAGAGGTTAGGGGGATATATCTGCTGTTGATTATCGCGATATGTCGGCGCGGTGTGAGGGGCAGGGAGGGTTTGCTGGAGCTGCGGGAAGCGGAGGTGGGTGAGGGTTGTTCGGGACCTGCCAGGACCTGCCGGAGGCGGGAAAGGGAGGCGGGGCCCGGGCGGCACTGCGCATGCGCGGCGGGAAACGCGGGTGAGTGGGGGAGACCATTGAGGGAGAGCGGGGGAAATGGGGGGAAATGGGGGAATAATGGGGGGACAATGGGGGGGACAATCGAGGGAGGGGGGGAATCATTGGGGGGAAGGAGGGGAAATGGGGAGGCCATGGGGGGAATGGGGGAAGACCATTGTGGGTATGGAAGTCCGTGAGGGGAAGGGGGAAACCATTGTGGGGAATGGGGGGAATGGGGGAGACCACAGAGGGAAAAATAGGGGGACCCTTGGTGGGAATGGGGGGGATCCTTGAGGGGAATGGGGGAAACCATTGTGGGAAATGGGGGGAATGGGGGAGACCACTGAGGGAAAATGGGGGGAATGGGGAAACCATTGTGGGGGAATGGGGGAGGCCATTGGGGGAATGGGGGAGACCACTGAGGGAAAATAGGGGCTCCTTGAGGGGAATGGGGAAACCATTGAGGGGAATGGGGGGAAACCATTGTGGGGGAATGGGGAGGCCATTGGGGGAATGGGGGAATCCGTGAGGGGAATGGGAGAAACCATTGTGGGGGAATGGGGGGAGACCATTGAGGAAAAATGGGGGATCCTGCGAGGGAACGGGGAAACCATTGTAAGGGAATGAGGGGGGAATGGGGGAGACCATTGGGGAAATAGGGGGATCCTTGGGGATAAATGGGGAAACCATTGTGGGCAATGGAGGGGGAGAATGGAGGAGACCATTGGGGAAATAGGGGGATCCTTGGGGGATCAATGGGGAAACCATTGTGAGGGATGGGGGAGACCATTGAGAGAAAATGGGGGAGGTCAGGGGGACCCTTGGGGGTTTCCTCCAGCCCCGATCTCCCCCACAGGACATTGGAACCCTCCAACCCAAAAATCCCCTCTTTAAACCCCCCCCAGTTCCCCCTAAATTACCCCCAAACCCCCTTTAACCCCCCAAATCCCCCGCTTTAACCCCTCGCCATGTCATGGCGCTATCACGACTCGCTCGCTGGGCTCGCTGACCCGTGCCGGGCCCGCTGTACTCGCCATGCGGGTGCTGCAGGTGGGCTACAACATCCCCATCCCCGCTGGCCACGCCCCCACCATCACTGGCCACACCCCCCAGCCCCGCTGGCCACACCCCCATACTTGGTGGTCACACTCCCCATACTTGCGGCCACACCCCCATCATCGCTGGCCACGCCCCCCATCACCGCTGGCCACACCCCCCACCATCACTGGTCACACCCCCCATCCCCGCTGGCCACACCCCCACCATCACTGGTCACACCCCCATCCCCGCTGGCCACACCCCCACCATCACTGGTCACACCCCCCATCATCGCTGGCCACACCCCCCACCATCGCTGGCCACACCCCCAGCCCCGCTGGTCACCCCCCATACTTGGTGGTCACGCCCCCCACCCTCACTAGCCACACCCCCCAGCATCCCTGGCCACACCCCCCCATCATTGCTGACCACACCCCCAGCATCGCTGGCGACACCCCCATCCTCAGTGGCCACACCCCCCATCCCAACTAGCCCCGCCTCTATCCTCACTGGCCACGCCCCCATCCCAACTAGCCCCGCCTCTATCCTCACTGGTCTCCGCCCCCCATCCCAACTAGCCCCGCCTCTATCCCCTCTGGCCCCGCCCCGCCCCGCCTTCGCCGACTGCTCCATCTCGCTGGTCGGGCGGCCCGCTGACCGTGCTGGTGGACACGTGGCTGCCCGTGGCTCGCGACCGCCTGCCGCCAGCCTGCTCGCGCCCACGGGCGTGGCCCCCCGGGCGACGTCACACGCGTGGTGGCCACCCACGACCACTCCCCGGACCACGCTGGCAACCTGAACCTGTTCCCGGGCCGCTGCTCGTGGGCTTCGACCTGTGCAGCAGCGAGGGCCTGTACTGGCCCACGGGGCTGGCGCGAGGCGCGCCGCTTCGTGCTGCACCCCGGGCACCTGGAGGTGCTGCCCACGCCGGGGGCACACGCTGGCGAGCATCGCCAGCCTGGTGGCGCTGGGCACGGGCGCTGGGCACGGCGGTGGCGGCCGGCGACCTGTTCGGGCAGGGCGCGGCGACGCGCCAATGGCGCCCCTCAGCGAGGACCCGCCACAGCAGGCGCTAGCAGCCGGCGGCGCGTGCTGGCCGCCGCTGACGTCATCGTGCCCGGGCACGGGCGCCCGCCGTGCGGCGGGGGGGCGGGGCCGGGGGCGGGGCCGGGGGCGGGGCCCGGGCGGAGGAGGATGAAGATGAAGATGAGGATGAAGATGAGGGAGACGGAGGGAGGAGGATGAGGGATGAGGATGGCTTAATCTGGACGTGAGGATGAGGATGGAGGAGGTGAGAGAGGCTGGAGGTGGCTGGGGACATGGGGACATCACTGAGGACATGGGGACACCATTGGAGGTGGCACTGGGGACATTGGGGACAGCTCTGGGGACATGGGGACAGCTCTGGGGACATTGGGACACCCTCTGGGGACACGGAGACAGCTCTGGGGACATGGGGACACCATTGGAGGTGGCACTGGGGACATTGGGGACAGCTCTGGGGACATGGGGACAGCTCTGGGGACATTGGAGACAGCTCTGGGGACACGGGGACAGCTCTGGGGACATTGGGGACAGCTCTGGGGACATGGGGACACCATTGGAGGTGGCACTGGGGACATTGGGGACAGCTCTGGGGACACGGGGACAGCTCTGGGGACATTGGGGACAGCTCTGGGGACATGGGGACACCATTGAGGTGGCACTGGGGACATTGGGGACAGCTCTGGGGACATGGGGACAGCTCTGGGGACATTGGGGACAGCTCTGGGGACATGGGGACACCATTGGAGGTGGCACTGGGGACATTGGGGACAGCTCTGGGGACACGGGGACAGCTCTGGGGACATTGGGGACAGCTCTGGGGACACGGGGACACCATTGGAGGTGGCTAGGGACATTGGGGACAGCTCTGGGGACACGGGGACACCATTGGAGGTGGCTGGGGACATTGGGGACAGCTCTGGGGACACGGGGACACCATTGGAGGTGGCTGGGGACATGGGGACAGCTCTGGGGACACGGGGACACCATTGGAGGTGGCTGGGGACATGGGGACATCACTGGAGAACATGGGGACACCATTGGAGGTGGCGCTGGGGACATGGGGACAGCTCTGGAGGTGGCACTGGGGACATGGGGACAGCCTCTGGGGACATTGGGGACACCTCTGGGGACACGGGGACATCATTGGAGGTGGCGCTGGGGACATGGGGACAACCCTGAAATGGGACCCAGAGACACGGGGACACCTCTGGGGACATGGGGACAGCTCTGGAGACACTGCGGGGACACCATTGGAGGTGGCACTGGGGACACGAGGGACATCACTGGGGACACGGGGGACATCACCTCGGACATGGGGACACCACTGAGGTGGCACTGGGGACAGGGACAGCTCTGGAGAAACGGGGGACACCATTGGAGATGGCACTGAGGACACGGGGGACAACCCTGAAATGGGGACCCAGGGACATGGGGACACCTCTGGGGACATGGGGACAGCTCTGGAGAAACGGGGACACCATTGGAGGTGGCATTGGGGACACGGGGACAACCCTGAAATGGGACCCAGGGACATGGGGACACCTCTGGGGACACGGGGACACCTCTGGAGGTGGCACTGGGGACACTGAGATGTCCCCAAGCCCAGGTGACACCTGTGCTGTCCCCAGGTGCCGAGAGCCGGGAGAGAGAGTGACACGGTGACACTGTGACAGCGGTGACACGGTGACACGGTGACAGCGGTGACACAGTGACACCGGAGCCTGGGGACACCCCGAGTGCCACTGAGACCTTGGAGGTGCCACCAGGACCCCCTTGGGGACATCTGAGACCCCCGAGATGCCACCAGACCCCACCTGGGGATGTCCCCGGGATTTTGAGGACCCCGAAATGGGGACAGGAGCCCTTGGGGACACCCTGAGACCTCGGAGATGCCACCAGAGCCCCTTGGGGACATCCTGAGACCTTGGGGACCCCAGGATGGGGACAGGACCCCCGGGGACATCGCTGAGTGTCTCAAGATGCCACCAGGACCTTTGGGGACATCCTGAGACCTCGGGGAGGTGACAGGGACCCCTGGGGACATTCCCAGGACCTCGGAGATGCCACCGGAGCCCTTGGGGACATCGCTGAGACCTTGGGGACATCCCCAAAATCCCTGGAGATGCCAGCAGAGCCCCATGGGGACATCCCCAGGACCTCGGGGAGGTGACAGGACCCCCTGGGGACATCGCTGAGTGTCTCAAGGTGCCACCAGGACCTTTGGGGACATCTGAAGAGCCCCAAGATGCCACCAGAGCCCCCTTTGGGGACATCCCCAGGACCTTGGGGACCCCAGGATGGGGACAGGGACCCCCATGGGGACATCCTGAGATGCCACCAAGAGCCTTGAGGACATTCCCAAGAATATTGGAGAGGTGACAGAACCGCCTTGGGGACATCCCCAAAAACCCAGGAGGTGCCACCAGGACCTTGGGGACATCGCTGAGACCTTGGGGACATCCTGGGACCTTGGAGGGGTGACAGGACCCCCTGGGGACATCCCCAAAATCCCAGGAGGTGTCACCAGAGCCCCTTGGGGACATCCCTGAGACCTCGGGGAGGTGACAGGACCCCCTGGGGACATCCTGAGACCTTGGGGACCTTTGGGGACATCCCCAGGACCTTTGGGGACCCGAAATGGGGACAGGCCCCCCCCGATTGCCGGGGGCGGGGCAATGAACGGGTTTGATTGACAGCTCCGGCCACGCCCCTTTCTGTGCGGGCTGGGATTTTGGGGGGTGGGCGTGTCCAGAATTTGGGAGTCGCCGGCGTGACGTCACTCACGGAACCGACGCGATGACGTCATCGTGTGTGGGGGAGGGGAACGCCCAAATTTTATTGCCACGATTTTGGGGGGAGGGGCGGGGTTCCCAACAGCCCCTCCCCCACCCCAGGCACACCCCTGTGACGTCACCAAGGGGGGTGGGGGGGACCCCTCCCGAAATTTTGGGGCCCACGAGAACAAGGAGACGGGGCGGGGGGGGTCCCCAAAATCCCAAACGTCCCCAATCTGGGGACACTCAGGTGTGCGTGGGCGGAATCAGCAGGTGCCACACCCCGTGCCAGGTGTGTGCAGGTGTGCCCAGGTGTGTCACACCTGTCCCAGGTGTGCCCAGGTGCGTCCCAGGTGTCTCTCAGGTGTTTCTCAGATGTGTCACACCTGTCCCAGGTGTGTCTCAGGTGTCCCCAGGTGTCTCTCAGGTGTGTCACACCTGTCCCAGGTGTCCCCAGGTGCATCCCAGGTGTCTCTCAGGTGTGTCACACCTGTCCCAGCCATCTCTCAGGTGTCTCTCAGGTGTGTCACATCTGTCCCAGGTGTCTCTCAGGTGTCCCCAGGTGTCTCTCTCAGGTGTGTCACACCTGTCCCAGGTGTCCCCAGGTGTCCCCAGGTGCGTCTCAGGTGTCTCTCAGGTGTGTCACACCTGTCCCAGCCATCTCCTCAGGTGTCTCTCAGGTGTGTCACATCTGTCCCAGGTGTCTCTCAGGTGTCCCCAGGTGTGTCTCGGTGTCTTTTCAGGTGTGTCACACCTGTCCCAGGTGTGTCCCAGGTGTGTCCCAGGTGTGCCAGGTGTGTCTCACGGGATCCAGCAGCATTTCCAGACTGTACCTGGCCCCCGCCTACAGGTGTCACACCTGTCCCAGGTGTGTCTCAGGTGTCTCACACCTGTCCCAGGTGTGTCCCAGGTGTCTCTCAGGTGTGTCACACCTGTCCCAGGTGTCTCCAGTTGTGTCACACCTGTCCCAGGTGTCTCTCAGGTGTGCCACACCTGTCCCAGGTGTCTCTCAGGCGTGTGTCACACCTGTCTCAGGTGTCTCTCAGGTGTGTCACAGCTGTCCCAGGTGTCTCTCAGGTGTCCCAGGTGTCTCTCAGGTGTGTCACAGCTGTCCCAGGTGTGTCCCAGGTGTGTCTCAGGTGTGCCACACCTGTCCCAGGTGTCTCTCAGGTGTCTCTCAGGTGTGTCACACCTGTCCCAGGTGTCTCTAGTTGTGTCACACCTGTCCCAGGTGTCTCTCAGGTGTGCCACACCTGTCCCAGGTGTCCCCAGGTGTGTCCCAGGTGTCCCCAGGTGTCTTCTCAGGTGTGCGTCACACCTGTCCCAGGTGTCTCTCAGGTGTCCCCAGGTGTCCCAGGTGTATGTCAGGTGTCCCCAGGTGTCTCTCAGGTGTGTCACAGCTGTCCCAGGTGTCTCTCAGGTGTCTCTCAGGTGTCTCAGGTGTGTCACACCTGTCCCAGGTGTCCCCAGGTGTCCCAGGTGTCTCCCACGGGTCCAGCAGCAGCTCCAGGCTGTACCTGGCCCCGCCCCACAGGTGTCACACCTGTCCCCAGGTGCGTCCAGAGCCCCGGGTGCAGCAGGGCCCAGCCCGGGGGAGCGCTGGGGGCGCAGCCCTGCATCTGGGGAAGAGCCAGCCCCTCAGCCTCTGAGGGCGCGCTGGGCCGTCAGGACCAGTAATGCACGGACCAGTACCAGTATGGGCCAGTAGGGACCAGTATAAACCAGTACGGGACTAGTATAGAGACCAGTACAGGACCAGTAATGGACCAGTATGGCCAGTATGGACCAGTATAAACCAGTACGGGCCAGTAGCGGGCCAGTAGGGACCAGTCATGGGGACCAGTATAACGTGACCAGTATGGACCAGTACTGACCAGTATAAACCAGTATGGGCCAGTACCGGGACCAGTATGGGCCAGTACGACCAGTACAGACCAGTATGGACCAGTACTGACCAGTATAAACCAGTACGGACCAGTACTGACCAGTATAGACCAGTATGGACAGTACAAACCAGTACATACCAGTATAGACCAGTACTGAACCAGTATGGACCAGTATGGACCAGTATGGCCCAGTATAAACCAGTATGGACCAGTACTGACCAGTATGGACCAGTATGGCTACCAGTATAAACCAGTATGGACCAGTACCCCAGTATGGACCAGTACTAACTAGTATAAACCAGTATGGACCAGTAACTACGAAGTCCATCCCAGTAAACCATCCCAGTCCATCCCCAGTCCATCCCAGTTCCCTCCCCAGTCCATCCCCAGTCCCATCCCAGTTCCCTCCCCAGTCCATCCCAGTTCCCTCCCAGTCCCTCCCAGTTCCCATCCCAGTCCATCCCAGTCCCTCCCAGTCCCTCCCAGTTCCATCCTCCCAGTCCATCCCAGTCCCTCCCAGTTCCCCCCCAGTTCCCTCCCCAGTTCCCCCCAGTTGCTCCCAGTCGCCTCCCCAGTCCTGTACCAGTGCGGGGCTCAGGCTCACTCTCAGGCTGATGGTGGCCGAGGGCCGTGGGGCGGGGCCGAGGGGGCAGGGTCAGGTGGCGTGGCCGGAAGGGGCGGGGTCGTACTCGAACCACCGAGCTCAGCACCGTGCGGCCCCTGGGGGAGGGGTGAGTGGGCGTGGCAAATTTTTGGGACCCAAACCCCAACTTCGGAGTCCCCACCCCCCAATTTTCAAAGACCCCCTCCCACTTTTGAGGCCCCGCCCCCCACATTCAACAGGCCCCGCCCATCTCCCCCTTTTTGAGGCTCCTCCCCTTTCTGAGCCCCACCTACATCCCAGCCCCGCCTCTTTCCTCTAAGCCCCTCCCCCCTCAGGCCCCACCTCTTTCTGTGACCACGCCCCGTTCACCAGGCCCCGCCCACTTCCCCAGCCCAGAGAGCCCCCTCCCTCCCAGGACACGCCCCTTTCCTGCAAGCCCCGCCCCCTTCCAGGCCACGCCTCTCTTGGAGTCCCCCCGCCCCTTTCCCCCAAGCCAGGTATAGGTCCCAGACCACGCCCCCCTTAAGCCCCCTCCCACTCACAGGCCACGCCCCCTTAGCCCTCCCACCCCGAGACCACGCCCCACGAGCCCACGCCCCCTTTTGAGCTCCTCCCATTCCCCAGGCCACGCCCCCTTTGAGCCCCCTCCCCATGCCACAGGCCACGCCCCTCCAGCCCATCCCACTCCACAGGCCACGCCCCCTTTTAGCCCCCTCCCACGTTCCCCAGACCACGCCCCCTTTTGAGCCCCTCCCCACTCATAGAACACGTCGATTGGAGCCCCTCCCATTCCACAGGCCACGCCCCCTTTTGAGCACCTTTCAATTTACCAGGCCACGCCCCCTTTAGCCCTCACAATCCCCAGGCCACGCCCCCTTTTGAGACCCTTCCCATTCACCAGGTCACGCCCCTTTATCCCCTCCCATTCATCAGGCCACGCCCCCCCTTTTAGACACTCTCATTCCCAGGCCACGCCCCTTTAGCCCCTCCCACTTCCCGAGATCCCGCCCCCTTAGCCCCTCCCATTCCCCAGACCACGCCCCTTTTGGAGCCCCTCCCACTCCACAGGCCACGCCCCCCTTTTGAGCCGCTCCAACTCCCAAGACCACGCCCCCTTTGGAGTCCCTCCCAATTCCCCAGGCCACGCCCCCTTTTCGAACCCCTCCCATTCACCAGGCCACGCCTTCCCTTTGAACCCCTCCACTCACAAGGTCACCCCCCTTTGAGCCCCTCCCACTCCCCCAGACCACGCCCCTTTTGAGCACATCCCACTCCCACAGGCCACGCCCACTTTTAGCCACTCCCAAGACCACGCCCCCTTGAGTCCCTCCCATTCCCAGGCCCCCACCCCTTTGAGGCCCCTCCCACTTCCCCTCCCGCTTCCGTCCCTTTAGCCCCTCCCACTCCCCAGCCCCGCCCCGCTGGCCCCGCCCACCTTGGGGGCGTATCCCGGGAAGAGGCGCCGGGCAATGGGCGGGAGCAGCTCCCGCAGCGCCCCCTGCAGGACGGGATCCAACTGCAGCGCCGAGAGCGGCAGCGCCCGGGAGCGCACCTGGGGCAGGTGAGGGACAGGTGAGGGCAGGGACACACCTGGGGCACACCTGAGAGACCTGGGATACACCTGAGATACACCTGGGACTGACCCTGACACACCTGGGCAGGTGAGGGACACAGGTGAGATACTGAGATACACCTGGGGACACACCTGAGAGAGCTGGGACTGACCCTGACACACCTGGGGACACACCTGGGCACACCTGGTGGGGATGGGACAGGTGAGGGCTGGGGGCACACCTGGGGCACACCTGAGAGACCCGAGATACACCTGGGATACACCTGAGATACACCTGGGCAGGTGAGGGACAGGTGAGAGCTGGGAGCACACCTGGGACACACCTGGGACTGACCCTGACACACCTGGGCAGGGGACGGGACAGTGAGGCTGGGGCACACCTGGGACTGATCCTGACACACCTGAGCTACACCTGGGCAGGGGAGGGACAGGTGAGGGGCTGGGGCACACCTGGGACACACCTGGGCAGGGCAGGGACAGGTGAGAGGGCAGGGACACACCTGGAGCACACCTGAGGTACACACCTGAGAGACCTGAGATACACCTGGGGCAGGTGAGAGGGCACAGGTGAGATACTGGGATACACCTGGGGACACACCTGAGATACACCTGGGACTGACCCTGACACACCTGAGATACACCTCAGAGATCTGAGACACACCTGGACAGGTGAGGGACACACCTGAGAGAGCTGGGGACTGACCCTGACACACCTGGGCAGGGGAGGGACACAGGTGAGATACTGAGACACACCTGGGATACACCTGAGAGACCCTGACACACCTGGGCAGGGCAGGGACAGGTGAGAGGGCAAGAGACACACCTGGGACTGATCCTGACACACTTGGACAGGTGAGGGACACAGGTGAGATACTGAGATGACACCTGGGACACACCTGAGATACACCTGAGATACACCTGAGAGATCTGAGACACACCTGGACAGGTGAGGGTTCAAAGGTGGGGAGAGCTGGGACACACCTGAGGGCAGCTGGGACAGGTGAGAGGGACACACCTGAGAGAGATTAAATACACCTGGGGCAGGTGAGGGACACACCTGAGACAGCTGGGACTGACCCTGACACACCCTGAGATACACCTGGGCACACCTGGGACACACCTGGGACAGCTGGGGCACACCTGGGGGACACACCTGGGGCACACCTGGGGCACACCTGGGGACACCTGGGGACACACCTGGGGCACACCTGGGAGCACACCTGGGGCACACCTGGGGACACCTGGGGACACCTGGGGACACACCTGGGGCACACCTGGGCACACCTGGGCACACCTGGGGGACACCTGGGACACACCTGGGGCACACCTGGGGACACACCTGGGGCACACCTGGGGACACACCTGGGGGACACCTGGGCACACCTGGGGCACACCTGGGGGACACACCTGGGGACACACCTGGGGCACACCTGGGGACACACCTGGGGCACACCTGGGGACACACCTGAGGGACACCTGGGGACACACCTGGGGACACCTGGGCACACCTGGGGCACACCTGGGGACACACCTGGGGACACCTGGGGCACACCTGGGGCACACCTGGGCACACCTGGGACACACCTGGGGCACACCTGGGACACACCTGGGCACACCTGGGGCACACCTGGGGCACACCTGGGACACACCTGGGGCACACCTGGGGGCACACCTGAGATACACCTGGGGACACCTGGGGCACACCTGGGGGCACACCTGGGCACACCTGGGCACACCTGGGACACACCTGAGATACACCTGGGGCACACCTGGGCACACCTGGGCACACCTGGACACACCTGAGATACACCTGGGGACACCTGGGCACACCTGGGGACACACCTGGGGCACACCTGGGGCACAGCTGGGACACACCTGGGGCACACCTGGGGACACCTGGGGCACCAGTTTCAGAATCCCCAATCCCATTTCTGAAGGCCCAAACCCAAATTTTGGGGGTCCCCACCCCCCATTTTTTTGGGGTCCCAACCCCCAAATTTTTGAGTCCTCACCCCCAAAATTTTTTGGCTCCCAAACCCCAATTTTGGGGTCCTCACACTCCAATTTTGGGCTCCCAACCCCCAAATTTTGGCCCCCAAACCTCAAATTTTTGGGTTCCACCCCCATTTTTTGTATCCCACCTCCCTCATTTTTGGGTCCCACCCCCCAATTTTGGGGCCCCCCACCCCCATTTTTTGGGTCCCCCAATTTTGAGGCCCCGCCCACCTCGTGATGCTCCGCCCACCCCTCGCGCAGCTCCGCCTCCTCCCGCAGCTCCCGCTCGAACTGCTCCGAGAACAGCGGGAACTGGAACACGTCGGGCACGGCTGGGGGTGAGAAACCCCAAAAAACAGAATCAGGGACCCCCAAAAATTCCCCAAAAAACAGAATCAGGGACCCCAAAATTCCCAAAAAAACCCCCAAAAACAGAATCAGGGACCCCAAAACCCCCAAAAACTGATCCAAAATCCCCCAAAATCGGCCTCCCGAGAACAGCGGGAACTGGAACACATCCGGGCACGGCTGGGGGTGAAAAACCCCAAAAACAGAATCAGAGACCCAAAATTCCCAAAAAAACCCAAAAAAACAGAATCAGGGACCCCAAACCCCCAAAACTGATCCAAAATCGCCAAATCCCCCAAAATCGCTCTGAGAACAGCGGGGAACTGGAACACGTCCGAGGCACGGCTGGGGAGGGTGAGAAACCCCAAAAACAGAATCAGAGACCCCCAAAACCCCAAAAACACCCCAAAAAACAGAATCAGGGACCCCCAAAACCCCCAAACCCCCCAAAACTGATCCAAAATCCCCCAAAATCGCTCTGAGAACAGCGGGAATTGGAACACGTCCGAGACGCGGCTGGGGGTGAGAAACCCCAAAAACAGAATCAGAGACCCCAAAACCCCAAAAAACCCCCAAAAAACAGAATCAGAGACCCCCAAATCCCCCCAAAACTGATCCAAAATTCCCCCAAAATGCGGCTCCGAGAACAGCGGGAACTGGAACTGCGATCTGGGCACGGCTGGGGAGCTGAAAACCCAAAAACTGAACCAGGAACCCCAAAATTCCCCAAAAACCCCCAAAAAACAGAATCAGGGACCCCAAAACCCCCAAATCCCCAGAAAACTGATCCAAAAATCCCCCAAAATCGCTCTGAGAACAGCGGGAACTGGAACACATCCAGGCACGGCTGGGGCTAGAAACCCCAAAACTGAAACCAGGAACCCCAAAAACTGAACCAGGAACCCCCAAATTCCAAAAAAAACCCTCCAAAACAGAATCAGAGACCCCAAAACCCCCAGAAACTGAACCAGGAACCCCCAAAAACTGAACCCAGGAACCCCCAAAAACTGAACCAGGAACCCCAAAATTCCCAAAAGAGAATCAGGGGACCCCCAAAAACCCCCCAAAAACTGAACACAGAACCCCCAAAAACTGAACCCAGAACCCCAAAAAACTGAACCAGGAACCCTTAAAATTCCCAAAAACCCCCCAAAAACAGAATCAGAGACCCCAAAACCCCCAAAAAACTGATCCAAAATCCCAAAATCCCCCAAAATCGGCTCCGAGAACAGCGGGGAACTGGAACAGGTCCAGGCACGGCTGGGGTGAGAAACCCCAAAACCTGAACCAGAGACCCCCAAAATTCCCAAAAAACCCCCAAAAAACAGAATCAGGAACCCCAAAAACCCCCAAAACTGATCCAAAATCCCAAAATCCCCCCAAAAATCGGCTCCGAGAACAGCGGAACTGGAACAGGTCCGAACACGGCTAGTGAGAAACCCCTAAAAACTGAACCAGGAACCCCCAAAAACTGAACCAGGAACCCCCAAATTCCAAAAAAAACCCCCCAAAACAGAACCAGAGACCCCCAAAACCCCCAGAAACTGAACCAGGAACCCCCAAAAACTGAACCCAGGAACCCCCAAAATTCCCAAAAAGAGAATCAGGGACCCCAAAACCCCCAAAAAACTGAACACAGAACCCCCAAAACTGAACCCAGAACGCCAAAAACTGAACCAGGAACTCCCAAAATTCCCAAAAACCCCCAAAAAACAGAATCAGAGACCCCAAAACCCCCAGAAACTGATCCAAAATCCCAAAATCCCCCCAAAATTCAGCTCCCGAGAACAGCAGGAACTGGAACAGGTCCGGGCACGGCTGGGGTGAAAAAACCCCAAAAACTGAACCAGAGACCCCCAAAATTCCCAAAAACCCCCAAAAAACAGAATCAGGAATCCCCAAACACGCCAAAAAACCCCCAAAAACAGAATCAGGGACTCCCCAAACACCCCAAAAACCCCCAAAACTGAACCAGGAACCCAAAAACCCCCAGAAAACTGAACCCAGAACCCCAAAAACAGAATCAGGAACCCCAAAAATCCCCCAAAAACCCCCAAAACTGAACCAGGAACCCCAAAAAAACCAAAAACTGAACCCAGGAACCCCAAAAACTGAACCCAGAACCCCAAAATCCGCCAGGGAACCCCCCAAAACCCAAACCCAGGAACTCCCAAAACCCCAAAAACCAGAACCCAGAACCCCAAAAAATTGAATCCCAGAACCCCAAAAATTGAACCCAGAACCCCCAAAAATCTGAACTAGGAACCCCCAAAAAGCCCTGATGGGCACCCCCAAAAAATCTGAAGGCGATCTTGGGATGATTTTTTGTGTGATTTTTAGGGATGATTTGGGGGGTGATTTTGGGCTGATTTTTGGGAGATTTTTGGGTGGTTTTGGGATGATTTTTGGGGTGATTTTTGGGATGATTTTTGGAGTGATTTTTGGTGATTTTTGGAGTGATTTTGGGATGATTTTTAGGGGTGATTTCAGGAAATTTTTTGGTGATTTTTGGGAGATTTTTTGTCGTGATTTTTGGGGAGATTTTGGGATGATTTTTTGGGTGATTTTTGGGATGATTTTTGGGGTGATTTTTGGATGATTTGGGGGTGATTTTTGGGATGATTTTTGGGGTGATTTTTGGTGATTTTGGGGTGATTTTGGGATTATTTTTAGGGATGACTTTTGTTGATTTTTGGGAGATTTTGGGATGATTTTTGGGGTGATTTTTGGTGATTTTGCAGCTGATTTTAGGGCGGTTTTTGGGGCGTTTCGGGACGATTTTTGGGGTGATTTTAGGGTGATTTTGGGTTTTTTGGTGATTTTGGGGTTTTTTGGTGATTTTTGGCTCCTTGTTAGGGTGACTTTAGGATGATTTTTGGGGTGATTTGGGCAATTTTGGGGGGGTTTTGGGTGATTTTTGGGGTGATTTTGGATGATTTTGGGGTGATTTTAGGATGACTTTTGGTGGGATTTTGGGAGTGATTTTGTGATTTTTTTTGGGTGATTTTGGGTGATTTTAATTTGGGGGTGATTTTTGGGGTGATTTTAGGACGATTTTTGGGATTATTTTGGGATATTTTGGGTGATTTTGATTTGGGGTGATTTTAGGATGATTTCAGGGTAAATTTGGGGTTTTTTGGTGATTTTGGGATTATTTTTGGGGGTAATTTTGGGATATTTTGAGATTATTTTGGGATATTTTGGGGTGATTTGGGGGATTTTGGTACCTGCTGGAACACCAGGGAATTTGGGGTGATTTTGGGTTGGTTTTTCGGGTTTTTGGGGCACCTGGAACAGAAGGGATTTGGGGATGTCTGGGGGTGATTTTGGGGTGATTTTGGAAGATTTTTGGGATGATTTTTGGTGTGATTTCGGGGGATTTGGGGGATGATTCTGTGGAGATTTTAGAGTGATTTTTTGGCTGTTTTTTGGGGATTTTGGAGATGATCTGAGGCGGTTTTTGGGGTGATTTTTGGTGATTTTTTTGGTGATTTTGGGAGATTTTTGGGTGATTTTGGGAGATTTTTTTGGTGATTTTGGGAGATTTTTGGGTGATTTTGGGAGATTTTTTGGTGATTTTGGGATGATTTTTGGGATGATTTTTGGGTGATTTTTTTAGGTGATTTTGGGTGATTTTTGGGTGATTTTTGGGTGATTTTGGGATGATTATTGATGATTTTTGGGGTGATTTTTGGGGTGATTTTGGGGTGATTTTGGGATGATTTCTGGGTGAGTTTTGGAATTATTTTTGGGTGATTTTTGGGATGATTTTTGGGTGATTTTTGGGTGATTTTTGGGGTGATTTTTGGGGTGATTTTGGGAGATTTTTATGGTACTTTTGGGGTGATTTTTGGGGTGATATTTGGAATGATTTTGGGGTGATTTTGGGATGATTTCTGGGTGAGTTTTGGAATTATTTTTCCGGTGATTTTTGGGGTGATTTTTGGGTGATTTTTGGGATGATTTTTGGGTGATTTTTAGGTGATTTTGGGTGATTTTGGGGTGATTTTGGGATGATTTTTGATGATTTTTGAGATGATTTTTGGGTGATTTAGGGAGATTTTTTTGGGCGATTTTGTGTGATTTTGTGGGATGATTTTTGGGATGATTTTGGGCTGATTTTTGGGTGATTTTGGGTGATTTTTGGGGTGATTTTTGGATGGTTTTTGGGGTGATTTTGGGTGATTTTTGGGTGATTTTTGGGTGATTTTGGGCTGATTTTTGGGATGGTTTTTGGGATGATTTTGGGATGATTTTTGGGAGATTTTTGGGTGATTATTGGGTGATTTTGGGTGATTTTTGGGATGATTTTGGGATGATTTTGGGATTATTTCGGGTGATTTTTAGGTGATTTTGGGAGATTTTGGGATGATTTTTGGATGATTTTTGGGTGATTTTTGGGAGTTTTAGGTGATTTTTGGGATGATTTTTGGGAGATTTTGGAAGATTTTTGGGGTGATTTTTGGATGATTTTTTGGATGATTTTTGGGTGATTTTTTGGGTGATTTTTGGGATGATTTTGGGATGATTTTTTGGTGATTTTGGGAGATTTTTTGGATGATTTTTGGGATGATTCTTGGGATGATTTTTGGGATGATTTTGGGTGATTTTTGGGGTGATTTTTGGGATGCATTTTGGGAGATTTTGGGATGATTTTTGTTGATTTTTGGGAGATTTTTTTGGTGATTTTGGGATGATTTTTGGGATGATTTTTGGGGTGATTTTTGGGGAGATTTTTGGGATGATTTTTGGGATGATTTTTTGGGTGATTTTGGGTGATTTTGGGAGATTTTTGGGAGATTTTGGGATAATTTTGGGGTGATTTTGGGTGATTTTTGGGATGATTTTTGGGTGATTTTGGGTGATTTTGGGAGATTTTTTGGGAGATTTTTGGGTGATTTTTTGGGGTGGGTTTTGGGAGATTTTGGGAGATTTTTGGGGATTTGGTACCTGCTGGAACAGGTGCTCCTGGAGGACGCTGACTGAAGTTGGGGTGCAGGTAAAGCTGGTCCCAAGTCCTGTGGGAATGGAGTTACTGGGATGGACTGGGATGGACTGGGAGGGACTGGGAGGGAACTGGGAGGGACTGGGATGGACTGGGAGGGACTGGGAGGGAACTGGGAGGGGAACTGGGAGGGAACTGGGAGGGAACTGGGATGGATTGGGATGGAACTGGAATGGACTGGGATGGACTGGGAGGGGACTGGGAGGGACTGGGAGGGACTGGGAGGGACTGGGAAGGACTGGGATGGACTGGGAGGGACTGGGATGGACTGGGAGGGACTGGGAGGAAACTGGGAGGGACCTGGAAGGGACTGGGATGGACTGGGAGGGACTGGGAGGGACTGGGAGGGACTGGGAGGGACTGGGAGGGACTGGGAAGGACTGGGATGGACTGGGAGGGAACTGGGATGGACTGGGAGGGACTGGGACCCAATAGGGGGGTGCCTGGGTGTGCTAACAGTGGATTATACTGGTCTATACTGGTCCATACTGGTCTCATACTGGTCGGTACTGGTCTGTACTGGTTTATACTGGTCCATACTGGTCCCTACTGGTCTATACTGGTCTACACTGGTCCAGACTGGTTTACACTGTTCTACACTGTCCCATACTGGTCCCTACTGGTCTATACTAGTCCATACTGGTCTATACTGGTCTATACTGTCTCATACTGGTTTATACTGGTCCGTACTGATCCATACTAATCTATACAGGTCTATACTGGTCTATACACGTCTATACTGGTCTATACTGGTCTATACTGCCTCATACTGGTCTATACTGGTCCGTACTGGTCCCATACAGGTCCGTACTGGTCCCTACTGGTCCATACTGGTCTGTACTGGTCTATACTGGTCGGTACTGGTCCATACTGGTCCCTACTGGTCCGCATACAGTCCCATACTGGTCCCATACTGGTCCATACTGGTCCTGTGACTGATCCGTACTGGTCTGTACAGTCCCATACTGGTCTGTACAGTTCCATACTGGTCCCATACTGGTCCCATACTGGTCCATACTGGTCTGTACAGTCCCATACTGCTCTATACTGGTTTGTACAGTCCCATACTGGTCAGTACTGGTCTATACTGGTCTGTACAGTCCCATACTGGTCCGTACTGGTCGGTACTGGTCCGTACTGGTCAGTACAGTCCCATACTGGTCAGTACTGGTCCGTAGTGGTCCGTACTGGTCTGTACAGTCCCATACTGGTCCGTACTGGTCCCATACATGGTCCGCATTCGGTCCAGTCACTGGTCTGTACAGTCCCATACTGGTCCGCACTGGCGCAAATTTTCGTCCATACTGGTCT